>JAQGAF010001950.1:0-26153 GCA_034687865.1 Kryphioiulus occultus
GTTGGACCCTAGGTTCATTGATGAAACCTGTGTCTTTCAGTTTACTCTAACACCAGGTAGCATTTGTACCATGAATTCAAAAACACCCTGTATAATATCGCAGATGCCAGTGAATTGAGGCGACATGCATTTAACCAGAATTAAAAGACCAGCTGTGACCTTGAAACATCGACGAAGCACCAAGCAGCCACCATTTTCGGCATGATGAGGCTACAAATGTCATTTTGTGCTGAGATGTAGATGAGCCTCTAAACGTTACAAATATTTATGTAAGGGGTTGGGTAAGCCAAACATTGAGCCACGTCGAACATGCCGGTCATTACAATTTATAACAAGCTGACTCTTACCTTCGCAAAAGCAAAAAAAAAATAATGTAAAAATAAAAGTGATAAAAAAACACAAAAAGTGATCCAGAGATGACTTTTACTATAGGCCTACTACAATGGGGGTCCAAGTTTGTAATCCGAATCCTCCCTTTGGAAAATCCACATGGGCGCCCCTACATGCTAGCCAATCGTCCCACTAAAGAGGGTTTTCCTTCTCGGCAATATATTAAGCAATGTTCCACTTTCGAGTGACATGGTGACCCACTTAAGGGGTTGCCTCTAATGTTAATTCTGTGACACTCCTGATGCAAAGAAAAACTGTCCCACTTGAGGGGTGGTCCACCCCTATTTTATAAAATTATAATAGAAATTTGATAGACTCCAAATGGAATTTTTCCACCCAATATATGGCGTTATGTTCAGTTGCACCTTTTTCAGGAGCAATCATTTTCTTTGCTTCCTCTGGTGCTCTAGCTTTCTCCCCCTAAAGTTTAGCAGTGTTGTTGCGTGACGCACTGAAATAGATTCTGCAGGTGCATTTCATATGCGTGTGTGCAGAATGTTTTTTATTGCAAATGTGAGCTGTAGTAACATTACATCAGTTCAGGCGTGTTCATGGTGGATTGGCATAATTTTACTTACAAGCATTAGCATAAATCAACATTTCCATTGTTGAACAAGGCTCTATTGAAAGCGAGTTAAAACTTGACAACACAATTTCAACTGAATCTAGCTGACTCCAAAACATCCGTAGCGTAGTAACGGAATAATTGAAAATTGACCACACAATTTCCCCTCATCCGTTGATCATTACAAAACCTTAAGTAAAACTTTGGTTGAGGAATCTCCAGAATGTGGCTTATTTTTGCACGCCAACCCATGAGTGACCAAATGTATACAAGTGTAATGTTTCCAAGTGCCATCATAGATAGTATGTGTTCTGTCAACACTATAGCTTATGTTCAGAAAAAAAAGTGCATTCTTGTCTCATGTTGCACACAACAAAACTACATGTCCTTTAGTGGGAATCTCAAATACAACACAACAAGAATTAAAGTGCTCAAATTCCAACCATCATTTTTTTGGAAACTACATGTACTGTATGTACCATTGGCTAACCATAAAAGCTACTAAGTGATCCAAGGTAAAATGAGCTGAATGACTGAATCTGATGACACGGAGGGCATTTCCCCTTGTGGCCCAAGGTATGTGATGTGGATTAGGTCATATCTCCATTGGTCCGCATTCTATATTCCGTGGCGATTCGATGCGGTTACCCATAGATAGGATTCATTCAAAATAATAGTCTAAAGTTTTTGACCCTTATGGGGGAACTAGCCATAAGAAGTTTGGTTATGTGTTCTATTTAGTTGTTGGGGCATTCAAGATATAAGTGAGGCCAGTTAGGTAGATTCCTCTGGTAAAATTCCAGAGGAAAAATTTTACCATTTAAGAATGTGTTGCAGGTGAACTATGAACTATACCAAACTTTAGTGAACTGGTGATGAAATTGAAGCATAGTGGACCAAGCATCCCAGGTATCTTAAAATCCAATCCCTGTGCCAAAGTTCTAATTAGCCATGTCTGCTTTTACACCACTCGGCAATGTAAACAATCATGATTGAGTAACCCCAATTGCAGAGGTGGTAATATCCAAATAAATTGGGTGTATTGATTTCATCCCACCTTAAACATAAGTTGTACTGCATCTTTGCGGAAGGTAGGGTATTACATCAAATTAAACTACCATGTTTCAGAAGAAGTTGAAAAAGGTAGGCAACCTTTTTAATTTATTCAAGATCGAAAGACCCATAAATGTCAACAACTAGGTGAAAAACGCATAAATTGTAACATGTCCTTTTCTTGGTCGAATTTTACTTATGTGGTTATTCAGGGTATTTACTGGATTTGGTTTAGCAAATTCCATGACCGTTTCATGATTTTGAAGTATGTCCCATGCGTAATAGAAAATGGGTCCTTTAAGTTTTATGTCATGACTAAATAGTGATTCTCAGAAACGTTATCTACCACTGTGGTGACATGATCATTGGCCAAAAACACACCGTAGGTTAACGTTTTGCGGAAATTAATAGAATAAGATGACAAATGAAGAATTTAAACCCAAATTTTTATTTTGAGAATCAATGAAAAAGAGGAAAATTCCATCACCCTGTTGTAAATTGAATGACGTTTCCAGGACTTTCATGACCTGCATCCCATTTTATGACTTTTCCATGACTTTCATGACCTGCATCTCATTTTATGACTTTTCCATGACGTTCATGACCTGCATCTCATTTTATGACTTTTCCATGACTTTCGTGGCTTTTCCGGACATTCATGACTTTCATGACCGGTAGACACCCTGCTATTGGAGTAATCTAGTTTTCAATGGGCGACACTGCCCAAAACTAAAGCAATAAGAGTAAATATAACGTACAAGGTACTACAAGGTATTCTACTGCACAAAAATGATGTAAGCAATTAAACTCGAAGGCATTTTTACCTGCGGCTGGTTGATGAGTGACTCCAAGTCGTCGCTATCAGCATCCAACACCTCACAGAGATTCCAGGATTCGTCATTAGCTTGTGTTCTGCCAAGGAACGATGGCACAGGCACTGCCAGACCAGATGGAAGTGGTGGAGAATCTTCAGTGTCGCCTTCCCCACTTGTAAGCGGGATATTAGTGCTTATCTTGCACTTGTGGAAGTTGCCATTCACCTTATCCAAGATGGTGGCCGAATCCTGCAGCACATCTTTGTCTATAGAGCTGTAGCTGAGGTGGTGGGCGCCATGTTCCGTGGGCAATGTCGGCGTCAAAGCACATGGCCTTGTCATCATCTCTGCCTTATCCACAAAATCATTGAGGAAACTGAGCTCCTCAGCAATGACCAACTTCTGAAGCTGCTTCTCACCAGACTTGCGCATCTCCTCCTCCAGCATCTCACCGTAAGGGCCCCGCAGTCGCTTCTTGGAGTAACGCCGCTGCTGCAGTGGACTCCTGACCTCTGCTTCAGTCGATGTGATGCCGCTGTCCGATGCCAACTCAGGTATGGATTGGTGCTGGAAAGGAGCCACCAGTGACACCGCTGAGTGTGATGGTACTGAGGACTCCTGTTCGCCGATGGCCACTGGGTGGCATGGTATATGTGGCTCACTCTTGGCACAGGCAATGAACTCTGGCAAATCCAAAAGCCCGCTGTCGTTCTTGTCACCACTAGGATCACTGTAGTGTTTCTTCTTCAGGTTTTTGGCGGCGTTCTTCGCTGGGTCTGACGGCACTGTGATGCTCTCCATGACGTCGCAGTACGTCTGCTCATAGTTGGTCTCGCTAGGACTCAGGTGGCTGTCTGCCAATGATAGTTCACTAGCAAAGAGAGGCCGCAATTGATTATTGCTCGCAGATGCTTTAATGGCAGCAGCATTGGGTACCATGGCAAGAGATCTCATCCCATTGCTGTCCACCGAGGTGTACTCCATGCTCTCATCGACCGAACCACGCCTCTGTGGAGGGTACGTGAGTGACCTGCCATTACCCGACTTGGAGGCAGGCAATGCCGATGCCGCAATGCCGCTTAAACCGTCATTGCCACCGTTTTTCCGTCGCTTTCGCCTGTCTAGACTCCCAAAGGCGAAGGGGAGTGGATTTGATAGCACTGGTGGCGGTGCTTCTGCCACCGTCATTGACCGGTGGAAGGGTCCCGGGGTGGCTGGCGCAGATGCAGAAGTCAGAGCACGGAAGGTGTGCACATAACCCGGTGCCATCACAGAGTCGGCTACCAACCCCTCGTCCAGCACCAGATCAGGTTCGTCAGAGAGCATTGTAGTCATGTGCCTTGCAGCAGTTCTCCTGTGAGGAAGAGTAGCAAATCCACCAAAATTAAGGAGTGATGGTGGCGTAGCCTTGGTGGTAGACACATTCACTGGCACTGATGAAGGAGCCAGCTCATGCCACCAAGCGGGGCAAAGAGTGTATGGCGACGTCAAATCTTCGCAGTGATCCTGCAGCTCGTCCACCTGAGGCACAGATGCACTTCGATACACCGGGTAGCGACGCCGCGGAAGACTTCTGGTTTGGTATGAAAAAGGATCAAAAGGCACTGTGGTATCATCACTTACAGCCTGAGAAGTTGAATGCAGCGGCAGTGATGCGGCGGTCACTCTTGCCGGATAACCCCGCCCACTACCCGAATTTACTGCCAGACTCGATTTGTCGTTGGCAGGTTTCAATTTCTCTGTGAGTTCGCGAAGTTCATGTAGTTTCACCTCATGAGGTTTGGATGCTGCGGGTGGTGTTCGATGTGTTGGACTGCGCAACAGAGATGACAGTGCCGATGACGATGAGGCAACTCCGCCTCTCCTGAATTTGGCAAAATCCAGTTCACCAAGAATCGTCTCTATGCTGTTGTCGAGCTTGTCCTTCTCACCGGACTCGGTGTCAGACTCGTAACGTTGCAAATCGGAGTTATCCTGCAAACAGAAAATGTAATTATCATTCATACGTACTTTAGTGTGAAGGTTGTGAATCAAGCAAAGTTTATCAGGGAAACAAAGATTTTAGAATGGCTAAAACAATAGTTCTGAAAAGCAACGGGAGAATTTGGAGCATCAATAGCGCTGGCTTTGGTGCTTCACATCTGGTTGCAGACCTTATGAGGCAGAATAACAGAGCGGCATTTATTCTTATTTTCGAAATGTAATTTAAATTTGATGACTGATTTATGTTATTGACCGATCCAATGGTGAGGTGACCTTTGACTTTACAATTCATTTTAGGTGTCATTGCATTTCTAAGTGACGTTTTCAAAGTTGTACTCAAAGTAGTTTAAAACACGTTTCATTGTATTTAATGACTTTGAGTACAAAGAACAAAAAAAGTAATATACAACGGCGAAAAACTGCTTCCATAGTTCCATTAAACGCGCCATTTCCCAAGAATAATCTAATCGCATCACAATTCCACATGAAAATGTAAAACAATCAACATAAGGAAATGTTTAGTTGGATTAGGCCTGTTCAGAAACCAAGCGCTCAGCTAGATGCACTAGACTACTGGAGTGCGTGCGCTAGAGTACGACTTTAAAAAATGTGCCAGATCAAGTTATCCAAATCATATAACGAACAATTTAGCAACCCGTCAAAACTAACTAGTCATGCAACTAAATCTCGACTAGGGCTGGTTGCACCATTGTGGGTTAACTCGTAGGTTAGATATAATAACCTCAAGTTAACCTGTGGGCTAGTATGTTTATATTGCACCATTTTACTACGTGAATTTTGAACACAAGGTTAGTAAACGTGTAGGTAACCTGATGCACCTACTAAAGAATTTCTAGTAATGTTTAATTTAAACTACAATGGCGACCTCCCTTGTGGCAAGATAAATTCGAAGTGGGAGGAGGGAAAGGAGGAGAGGGGGAGAGAGGGAGAGGAAGGGAGCAGGGAAAGGGGAGAGGGGGTGAGAGGGAAAGAGGGAGAGAGGTAGAGAGGGAGGAAGGGGGAGGGAGTTTCATGATCTAAAAATGCAGCCAGAAAAATTGAACGTGAAATGCACATTGAGGTGATGGGAGCCAAACTTGAATGTTATAATTGCCATCAAAAGGATAACTGGTTATTTTATTATTTCTATTTATTTTATCATCTCATTTGCATTAATCCATGTAACAAATGTTTACATGACATTAAATAAAATGCCCTTAAATAATGCCATCTCGTACTCCTGTGGCTCGTGGTGGAACTGCTTCCATCAGATCATAAATCAACCTGCACACAGCCTCCTTTTGACTCTTTAAAAACATGTGTAATGCCATATCATCATCTCCCATGGCAACTGCAATGTTGTGTAGTACACCAAACTGAAACTATTGCAGGTAAGGCATTGTGAGGCAATTAAGGCAGGGATGGCAATTATGGTGTGCGACTAATCGCACACCATAATTTAAGCTGGCAATCTACACTTCAACACTCTGATTGTGCATTCAATAGGGTTGTGTTTCAATCTGAACTTTGTTAAATACTTTTTTAGCAGCTGTGGGAGGGTTGTCGAGTTGTGTAATAAGATACCACCGACAACCATAAACCTCATCTCCTTCCAGATGACTAAAATCAAAGATTGTACTGTCATGAACAAACTATGGCCATATAGCCACAATATTTGTTATGTAAAGATTTTGAATCACAAACAAATTGGACTTGATCAAAAATATACTTTGCTGTTTCAATAGGCTTCAGTTGAACATCATCACCTCTAGGAGATTGTATTGGTGCTTGTGTGCAATCAATTCCACCAAGAATGCCAGGCAACTAAGTTTGAAAAATGCTAGACTCATTTCCTAATTCTCTTCTGGGGCATTTCACCGAGCTGTTTCCTTGGTGACAAGCTCAGAATCGCCCTTGCACTTGTTTTCCAAGAAAAACCTGAGGCGAGTTAATATACCGGGTGAGTCAGAGTTAATGTACCAGTTTCTGTGGCAGATATTTCTATGCACTCTTTTATGTTTGTTAAAGTTCGCGATTTGGCATAGCCCTTTTCTTGATGTACGCATTTGCCTGCTTGCTGCAGTGCGCGCGACAGCCCAAACCCATCAGGACGGGTGCACGCGAGTTTTGGCAGTCCCCTGTCGACACTTGGCCACAGTGTTATATTATTTTGTTGGTCGGACCAAGGGTGCTCTGCATCATGACAGGTGCGCTGCCATTGCTCCGTCCCCCCGTCGACACTTGGGTCCACACGAGGCCTGGACACCAATGGTGGTAAATGGCCAAGACACAAATGGCCAAGATAATGGCCAATGTCCTGTATTGTGGGACAAATTGTTTTGTCGTGTTTTTACACCTTTCTCGGAGCAATACCGCTTGCTTAATTTGTGAATGGCGTGAAGCGTTTCTCGTGTAGGGTTGCCTTATTTTGATTGCAAACATGAGTCTTATTCGTGCATCTTGTCATGGAGATGAGTTGTGACCTGCCATGGGCAACTGTAGCCGCCTCTTTGAGGTTGTCACGTTCTTTAATATTGTCCTGTCTGTTCCTTGACTTTTAACCTTGTGTTTGCATGTGGGGTCACATGCTCATCTGGATGGGAGGCCATGTGACCGGACAAAGGTCACAATGTAAAGTTCGAGTCGCTAGTTAGTGACATTCCACCGTCGTGATGTCATAATTGGGGTGCTCGTCGAAATGTGGAAATTTGGCTATTCTGAATAACTTGGATGCCAGGACGGTGTATAAAAGTTGGGGTTTGGAGGACAGGAGAACACAATTCCACTGACTCGGCAGCCAGTCCCGGAACTAAAGAGTTTTTATCGCGATCGCATTCCAAGTTAAACAACTTTTATAAAGCGACAAGTAACAGCTTTAATTTGTGTGTTAATGGATTTTCAAATCGAAGGTGTCACGACCGTATTCCCATGGAAGTAACAGGTGCTAATGGCACGGTTACAAAAAAGCAGCATATTGGATATGAATTGGGAAGTTGTTGAACCCACTTAATGTTATTATTTATAGGGCCTACTGCTCGTCGATTTGTATTTTTTTTAGTATTTTTACTGCCTGAGGAAGGCCAAATCAAGGCTGAAACGTTGATACAATAAAGTAAATCTTTAACTACAGACCAATCTGTATCCAAGTAATTTTCTTCACTGCCGGTCAAGAGGTCAGACAGGTCGTTTGTTTATCTTTTAAATTGTTTTTGTGACACTTTTTGTGAAAAAAACACCAATTGCCAATACTTGCTTTATCCACTGAACATGGGGCTTATGGGTGATTCATTGGCAAAACAAAAAGCTTTCTGAATCAAGGGCAATTCATGGATATCATTTGGATAACATTTCCTTTAGGGTTTTTGGTTTGACTTGTTAAAATACAGTACATGAAGAGAGTGGGCCTTATAGTCATTCCTGCAATGACTATACATTGGGATTTTAAGATCCCCCAGTGTCATCCCAATGTCATGTGACATCATTGCCTATGCTGATGCGTTAACCAAAATTTATTTACTTATTTTGCTGTAATAAATTATAATTATAGCTAAATTTATTGATTTATAGACCTGCCTTGTGCGGTCAGCAATAGGGATAGCAGCGCGGATAATGATTTTCTAGATGTTTCTAGCAATGATCACACAGTGAATGACATTACTGCCTGCGAAGAAGATGCCATCAATAAGTGGGATTACAAACTGGATCTGGAGACAGACAGTGAAGCTATTGATGATGGCAGAGATGATGAATCCCACCATTGCTACCTCCAGCAGTGCAATCCTACATAGATAGTCAAGATGAACCACCACCAAGGTCTGCAAGAGCTAACAAGGGCAAGAAACCAGATTGCCTCTACTACCTTGCGCAGGCCATCTGTGGACGAGACCCAACATCATGGCAGACGTACTGCAATTATCACAATAAGAGAGTTACGGAAGCGTGCTGCACGAGATGAGCTTAACTCGCTGAAGAAGCATGGAGTATGGGAAATATCTGACTTGCTACCGACACAAACAGCAATAAGCTGTAAATGAGAGTTCAAATCAGCGATGGATGCCTATGGACGCATACACACCCGCAAAACTCGTCTCGTCACAAGAGGTTTTAGCAAAATGTACGGACCGGATTATGATCAGACTTTCGCACCTGTAGTTCGCCATGATACAGTTTGAGGTGCTATTCGCCATTGCTGCTGTCCGTAAGCTTCGATTTCGCCAGTTGGATGTAAAAAATGCATATCTCAATGGAGACTTACAAGGGGAGATTTACATGCAGCAGCATGAAGGACTCGTGCAGAAGGGATGAAGCAATCAAGTCGGTCGGCTGTATAAGAGCTTATACCATTTCAGTCTGACCATACACGTTATTTGGAAGTCAAAAACATTTGTGAAGCAACCTTGCAGGGTATTCAATATAATAGAATAGCATAGAAATAATCATTGAAACATTCACAATTCCATGTTCCACAAACAAACAAACATAGCCTAGTCCTAAACATCACAAACTAAGCAGCACCACTCAGCAGTGCATCCCGTTACCATAGGCAACAAGAAGAAAAATGACCTGTGCAACATGGTGCCACTCATGTGAAGCATTGTGTAACTTAGTTTAGTTTAATTAAGTTTAGTGATAGAATAGTATCAGTTTTAGGGAGCAGTTGAACGTCTTCTCTGGTTCCTATCATCCAGGATTAAATATATCATCTACATAAACAACGATATTGAGTAGAGTCTGATGCTTGTGGCCGACCTTTGCCCTACAACCATCAGGGCTACCTGGAAGTGAGGGAATGATTACCAGTTGATAAGGTGCTATGGTAATGTTATATTATCGCACTTCAAACAAGTAATTCGTGAAATTGTAGAGGCGAGCATCCAGCACAGTTAAGGAAAAAAGGAAAATGGGAGAAACACAACCAAAAAGCAAACCTTCACATGCGAAACTTCTTCCACATGGCTAAGCATATACTGACTCTACACCAAGCAACGGATTTGAGTCATACTCCTCAACTTCTAACTGGTTCAAGACATGCCATCAGCAACATGGAGCAGGCTGCAGAAACTCCAGCTAGCCTTGGTGACCCCAAGTCTGGCATTGGCTAGGATGCTAACATTACTGCTTGCAGCCAGGACCATGACTAAAAGCCAGCGAAGGATGTCAGTAACAGTGGCAATTTGACCGAGACAGGGAGCCTGGTGCAGCCAAAATGATACATCCAGATGAATACATGGTCCTCCACTGCACAGCTCATTGTCTCTTCCAGATAGCAGATTGTTTGTTTGTGGAATTTTTAACGTTGGCCTATTTTCGCACCTATTGGGCCCATCACCAACGCCAGGCTGCAGACCGTCCACCTGGAAATTTAGCCGCAGGGAGGAATACGCCCCCCTGAGGGATCTTTAACGTGCGGAGAGCAAGGGGGAACGCTCGGGACCTCGGTTTAAACTCATCCGAAAGAGCCGCCACACAGGGAAAATTGCTTGCCCAAAATTTTCCCACCGACCTCGGCCGGGATGCGAACCCGCATCGGTTGGGTCGAGAGGCCGGTGCGCTACCACTCGACCACCGGCGCCGGCTATTGGAATCGTGTACAAAGCACAAAAAATAACATAAAATGATGTAAATTTGACCATGTAGCTTCAAGGACACGCGACATTTTTTCAGGACAATCTAACCACATTGTGAAAACAATTACTGTGAACTAGTGCATGTGTAATTGTTCATGTTTTCTTGTAAATAGATTGTCCTGGAAAAATGGCGCGTGTCCTTGAAGCTACAAGGTCAAATTTACGCCATTTTGTGTTATTTTTGTGCTTTGTACACGATTCCAAGAAATTAAATGAAACGTGCTTTATACTAATTCGAGTATGCTCTACAGCATGAGCAACAGTTTAGAATTTGAAAATGCAATGACCTTCTAAGGTCAAAGGTCACTTGACCATTGAATTTTACATTTATAAAATAAGCAAAGAAATTACCTCCCCCATTATTTTGAATAACCCCGTACGATTTTCCAACTAAGTGGAATCCAAATGAATCCTATTGTTTGATCCAAAAACTCACTGAAATTCTACGTGGAATTAAACTTTGCTAGGTAGCTTATTGGCAGCACTATGCACCAATCGGCACCATGCATTTAGAAGTTTCAAAAAAAACTGCTTTAGCTTTTTTGACTTGGTTTTTCTGGTATTCAATTAGTTCCTGCTTAGGGCTGTAAAGGTTCCTCACAAAATTGGCCATTTTTTTCTAGCTCCTCAAATATTTAACCGTTGCATACTGGGGGAATGAAGTAATGTGAAACAGATTGAACTTGAATTGATCTAAAATGAGATTTTTTTTAGTTTTGCATAATATTTAAAAAAGAGTTCTTATATCAATGTAGTGTTTTTATTATTTACATATTAAAACGCTGGCTGATAAAATAATACGAACTTTTCTCTTGAATAATGAAACCAAAATGTAGTAATCAAAGTAATTGGTGGAGTGGGGCATGACACGCATTTGGCGACTTAAAAATCTGCCATGTCTGAAGTGTCATGGTGGTCAATTTTCTTGTAATGAAGAATTTGCTACACTTTGTTTCATTATCTGAGTTATTAATTTCGCTGCTAAACGTATTATTAGATCGTTAGTCAGCAAGCTAGCACTTTATATGTACAGCATCTCATATATTTTGTGAATCTCAATTTCTGTTTAAAAATTCACCAGAACACTTGGCTCATTGACTGTCAATGTTTCAAGACAGCGAGCTGAATAAAGAAAGCTTGAATATCAGCATTGTGACGAGGTGGGTTTTCTGTTTGTATGACTTTTGACGTATTATCTTTTAAATTTTGGTTCCCTCCATAAGAACGCTCGTGTACTAACATATTCAAGTTTTGTGTGATTAAGTATCCAGGAGAAGAATAACATAAGAAACAGTATAACGTTTCAGGCAATCTGTGGTTTACTAGGTGACAATATTGACAAAATTAATGATAAAACTTGGATAGGGTGCAATTTGCCAATAGGTTGTTATTATGTAAAAGCCTCACTGTAGCGTTACAGATATAAGTATACTTTTCATTCCATTTTTTGGGATGCAGCATAATGTTGCATGGATGCTATATTCAGTTGAACAAATGCCATACAACAGATTGCTTAAATCGAAATATCTCCTGCATGCAATTTTGATTTATTCACAATCATGACACATTGGGCCCATGGCGAGTACAGTCAGTACACCCACTGCTGAGTTTAACTTACATCGATATGGCAGTCTTGCTTAAATTTCTTCACACCATGATTTATACCTAAATCCGTCACGTATTCCTAATTTTGCCATTAAAATTCACAATTTAACATACCAGTAATTTTGTATAGAAGTACATTAACAATTATTTTTGTGAAGAAATGTTTGGCTTTTCTGTACACGTATGATGAAAAAATAAAGCTAACCAAAAAACGTTTTTTTTTTGTCAGAAACAATTTTGTGCAATGATATCCTAATGCCTGGTGAGTTATATGTTCCAGAGTTAAAAATACAATACAATCTTAAAACACCAATTTCCAATTGTTTTGCAGGAACTCTTGGCATGTCCAATCAGATGTTTAAAATCCCTCGGACATATTTTGGCTGTGAAGTTGACCACCTCAAGCATGTAAGACATGCAAACTTTTCACATTATCATAGCGGCTGCATGGATGTCTTAGCCTATTATTTAGTGTTACAGTGCCTCAAGTTTCTTATAAATTTTTTTCCCCCTTTTTAACTGAAATTGCAGTAACTGAAGTTAATCAAAAGGTTCATTAAAAAGTTAAAATGCTTCAAGTTTAGAATAGCAAATAGGCAAATTATTACATACGTTTGAAATGAAATTATACCAGGGGCTAACTGATCGTAAATCAAAGTTCTATTCATAAGAACAGTTGATAAACCTGGACATTTTATTTTATCAAGGACAAATAAAAATGTACAAATTAATCATTATCCTCGTCGTCTTCATCCTCCTCGTTGTTGATCTGGAAGTAACGAAGCTCGTACGAATCCTTAGTGCTTGCAACTACTCGCAACCAATCACGTAAGTTATGCTTCTTCAAGTACTTCTTAGTGAGATATTTCAAATATCTAAGAAACACAACAGGCATTATTAATTCAATATTCTTTCATGGATAGTATTTGTGAATGCATTTAAGACAGAATTACCTCTTGGAAAATAGGATATCAGCAGTAATGAGAATTTTGTTCTTAGTTTTCTCAATAGTTACATCCTTAGCTAGGTTATTCGTCTTGCCATTTACCTTGATGCGTTCCCTCAGGTACTTCTCCTGAATATGCAAAGCAGTTTGTTAAAAAACATTGGAAGAGAAACCATGGAAAAATAAAACTGACGTAAACTCACAAAGTCAGTGGGGTTCATGATGCCATCTTCGACTGGATGGGTACAATCAATAGTGAATTTTAACTGGGTCTTCTTCTTCTTGCCCTTCGCCTTATTCTTGGATGGCTGCTGATGTTTCACAGGCTTTTTCTTGGCTTGTACGCCTTGTTGTGGTTTCTAAGAATAAAAATTGAGCCCCCACAAATCAGTAAATGTTATCAATACTACAGCACATTTGGTGGTGGTGGGACACCCTGTACAGTTCATTGTAGGCCTTGCCACGTGATGACAAGTAAATCCATATTCAGGGAACTGCATTATCAAGAAAATATTAAACCAATCCGAAGTCTAAGTGGAATTTTCCTACCAAAAATAACTAATGCTATAAACCGATTCATAATTACTTTATATTTAGGAAACATATTTTAGAAAACTAGCGATGTTAGGCCTAATACACGTGCGATGCGACCCAACTCAATATTCTGCAACATTCCTTGCTAAAGAATATATTCATTAATGTTATGGTAGTTCATATATAATTAACAAAACACACGTTTTACGACTATAAACACTGCAAAAAACAATGAGTTAAATATTTTTGGAATATGGAATACTTACAGCTACTACAACCATGTTGGCGATAATCACTTCAGAAAGACCGGAAACGGAATAGCTAGGCTGAGCCGAATGCCGAGAACGAAATAGCCTCGTAAACAGCTCATTCAGCAATTGAATAAAAATTTAAAAGTGAGTATTATGGTCACACAATAATCGATAATATCATTTAATACTGTCGTGAAAGTGAAATTATGGCTATTTACCTTCGCATATTTTCTTTTTAAGTGGGTTAGAATTGTAATCTTTCACTTTTAGGTTCATCTGGATAGTCTATTTTTTCTCAAGCCACAAGGGGGTGCTCGCTACGTAGTGTGTGAAAAAAGGGGGAGGATTCACCGGGATTTGTTCTCAAATTGTGGATAAATAAAATATACGGCACGGTAATTATCGCAAATTAGATTACTTCAGCCTTTATGTAATTGGAAATAAATGTTTGAAATATCTGTTAACACGGATAAGCGGAAATTGCTTGTTTGCAATTGTAACAGCTTAGTTTTTTTTTTCCAATCTGATGATTGAGCCGGTGGTTTGATGCTGGAATTCCATTTAGTTTACTGCATGTTATACATGTTGTAAACTCTATTGAAAAAGACGGTGATTTTCTGATGATTTTCGCCAATTTCTGTCGAAAGTGTTAGCTATAACAATCATGTTCATGTAATGATTATGTCAATTTGAGTTAATATTCTTCAACATAGTCACTCATTGGCCCTATCTTGTCAATCACATTATGCTTCCTCGTTGCATAAGAGTCTTTATCCTCGAATTTTACCTAACCAACAGCCTGGATAGCTGCTTAGAAAATCCACCCTTATCAGTTTAATGACCTTTCGATTGGAACCATGATTGGAGGTCTATTCATTTATAACCACAAAGGAGAGGTCCTGATTTCTCGTGTGTACAGAGATGATATCGGGTAAGAACCTCAATGAAATCCTAGTGTCGAAATATTCTTTGGAACCCAAATGCAATTTTTATTTATGTAACTTTTCTATTTTTTCCTTATCTATAAACAAATGATGACGATTCTATAAAATAACAATGCTGCATGATTCAATTGCCGCTTTAGACGAAATGCAGTTGATGCCTTCAGAGTAAACGTAATTCACGCTCGGCAACAAGTGCGCTCTCCGGTAACCAACATTGCTCGCACCAGCTTCTTTCACATCAAACGCTCTAACATATGGCTGGCTGCAGTGACCAAGCAGAATGTGAATGCTGCTATGGTGTTCGAATTTTTACACAAAATGGTGGAAGTGATGCAGTCATACTTTGGAAAGATATTGGAAGAAAACATCAAGAACAATTTTGTTCTCATTTATGAACTGCTCGATGGTGAGAAATATTAAAATAATGACAAGGTGTTTATGTTAATAGGCTTTGTTTACCTTTCTTCCATGATTTTTCTTAAAATTGACGTTAATTATTTACAAGAAATCCTGGATTTTGGCTATCCACAAAACACTGATACTGGAATCCTGAAGACATTTATCACTCAACAAGGAATCAAATCTCAGACAAAGGAAGAACAAGCGCAGATTACTTCTCAGGTCACTGGTCAGATTGGCTGGCGGCGTGAAGGTATCAAGTATCGACGTAATGAGCTTTTCCTCGATGTGCTGGAATATGTCAATCTCTTGATGTCGCCCCAGGGTGAGCCGTGAAAGCCATTATTTTTGACCTTAATGCCTTGGTGATTTCTGACTGAAGTTTTGCTATTACAGGGCAAGTACTGAGTGCACATGTGGCTGGCAAAGTTGTCATGAAGAGCTATCTCAGTGGAATGCCTGAATGCAAGTTTGGAATTAACGATAAAATTGTGATGGAAAGCAAAGGGAAGGGTACCACCGACGATCCAACACGGTAAGGAGTTTAGCGTTAGAGAACTGTTCTCTAACCTGTAACAACACCGTAGTAGTCAAAAATGTCCTCCATAGATACTTCCTTCTTTTATCACATAAGGTCCAACCTTCTGGGAGATACATCATCAAGGTGGGTGATTCTAAGGTGACTCATGTGGGGAAGCTCTGGAAATTCACAAGGCGAATGTTTAGACAACTTACAAATACCTAAATGCCCCCATCCTTTTATGATGCCTATTAATTTGCTTCATTTTTGTTAAATTTAATAGCCAACATTTTGCACGTTTCTTTGCGCCGAGTGACTAGCGTTCTTTAGATGATTGAATAATGGGAATAGTATGGGGCGAATGAAATTGGTATTAATTGATATTCAACAACGTTATTTATATTAAGCTGTCCGATATTAAAATGGGAATCAGATTAGTGCTTTTCTGCAATGCTTTAGTGTTAGTGTTCCTGACTGGTTCTTGAAATTTAAAAATTCTAAAAACTTAGTAAATAATTCCTGTATGTCGTTTATTTTTTTAATGTAGATGTATCTTTGTTGTTAAAAATGCACATTGTCATGCATGTTTCCATTACTTTGTTTCATAAAGCTTGCAGTCATGTTTGCACCTTTGCTTCCCATAGACTAGTTAGGTTTACTAAAATCAATTTTCATGAAAACTAGGCATGTTATGATAAACTTGTGGAATTCACCCAAAGTCAGCACTTAGAAACCTCAAATATGCCTTCAGTATTATTAATTAATGTATGGAATACCATGTTATTTTGCCCCAGCATTACAGTCAGAAAGCATGCAAGTCAAGAACTAGTTTTCTACTTAATATATTGTGATGCTGCACAACATATTTAGGCAATTCATACTATAAACCATTTTTAATTTGAATGACTATCAGTGTTTCAGAGAATGAAGTTCGTGATCATTTGTAGGATTATTTTATATTTTTATAATATCTTTACTCATTCTTTGTTAATCTTCTTTCTACTACTCAACTGAGTTATTATTTACATGAGACTACAAAGGTTTAAGATAAATAAGTTCTGTAAATTAGAGTATATTAAAATTCTGCTAAACTTTGATAAAACATGGACAATTGTGCCATACATTTATGAATAGGTGTTTAGATCATATCATTATTGAATATGATAATGTAGTCATAATAGTGAGTCGTCCTAGAGTTTGTTTAGTAATAAAATGGGAAGGATTGGTGTAGATATTTCAGATTTTGGAATTTCGAGCAGGTTGTTTGGTATTTAATATTTGGTTGAATAGTTTGCAATGTTCAAAACACTCTTATCCTTTTCTGCACAATCTGATAATACTTTTCTAATGATAATTTTTTATATATTATTCGTTAGAAAACAAATGCATGTCACAAAAAAGCATGTATTCCTCGTATATCCATGTCATACAGTCAAAAGTTGCCAATTAGGTACAATTTGTTAAAAATTGAAGATGCATGTTATTATTGTGAAATCTTTTGATATTGTATCTATCTTTCAAGCAATCGTTTAGCCATTTTAATGCACTTTTCCTCTAATGAGGGCAACTGTAAGGTGTTTTATTAGCTCAGTTACTATATGATATAGATGCATGAATTGGCTTTTTTAAAGGGTAAAATTACATTTTGTTACAAAATTAATGTTGTGCTTGATAAAATGTGTACCCGAGTAGTTGATTGTTTGATATTCCTCATTGCAGTACCCAAGGAAAAACATCGATTGCCATTGATGATTGTCAATTCCATCAGTGTGTCAAGTTAAGCAAGTTTGAAACTGAGCACAGTATTAGTTTTATTCCACCAGATGGAGAATTTGAACTCATGAGGTATGAAAGTATTTACAAGGTATCATGCCTTAATATCAAACTACTACAAAACAGTGAGTTATAGGATCCACCGTTAAAATCCTGTGTATTATATCAGTATAAAGGTTTTATTTTTAGTGGATTTCTTGATAGCAATATCTGCATGCCTGACCACAATGCTAATTAATTCTTACTAGGATCTTCCTATTTACTGAATATTTTATTTTCGTGTAAAATGTTTCACCAGACCTACTTTGATGGTGGGTCAATAATTGTACTGTATTTAAATAATCTTTGGATGGTTTTTGATAGGTATCGAACAACGAAGGATATTAGCCTACCATTTCGTGTCATACCTTTGGTCAGGGAAGTAGGACGCACTAAAATGGAAGTTAAAGTAGTTGTGAAATCCAATTTCAAGCCATCTTTATTAGCCCAGAAGATAGAGGTAATCAATCTTCCTTCTAGATATTTAACATAACATTAATGAACCCAGAATACATTTCTTAAACAAGGGGGCAGAATTTGAATAAAAAAGTATAACTTGCATTGAAAAGTATGTGCAGGTCAAATCAATAAAACAATGCTATTCAAGTATTTCTGTAGGATGAAGCATACAACTCCTTTAAAAATCCCACCATAAGTCCCATAATACTGTTATTTTCTTCATTCCAGGTGATATTTTAGCATGAATATGTGTTAAATGTGTTCTTTTCTTTTGAAATTCTGATTTATTGCAGGTAAAAATTCCCACTCCATTGAACACCAGTGGAGTTCAACTAATTTGCATGAAAGGAAAAGCCAAATATAAAGCTAGTGAGAATGCCATTGTGTGGAAGTAAGTGCATCTTTATGTATTAGTCTGTATAGGTCTGTCCTTTTCAGTAATCTTTGTTTTAACGATTTGTGTTATATTTTTGCAGAATAAAGCGAATGGGTGGCATGAAAGAGTCGCAGATCAGTGCTGAAATTGAACTGCTGCAAACTGACAATAAGAAAAAGTGGACCCGACCTCCAATTTCGATGAATTTTGAAGTGCCATTTGCACCTTCTGGCTTCAAGGTCCGCTATTTGAAGGTTTTTGAGCCAAAGCTCAATTACAGTGATCACGACGTCATCAAGTGGGTGCGCTACATTGGACGAAGTGGTCTCTATGAAACAAGATGCTGAACAGGTCTGGCTACACATCAAATCTCAACTCATTTCACTCTTTAAATCTCAGTTATTCTTTCCCAGTGCACTTTTCTATATTAGCTAAATATTGAATTCTTTTCAATGTAATTGTAAGAATTCCTGCGTAAATCTAACCTAAAATGCTCGCCTACAAAGGCCTATTTGGTTTTCTGGTTGGAAATTTATTTATTGATCCACCAATCGTATTGTTATTTCTATATGATATATATTGTAGAGCTCCCCATAAATGTCATGGTCGTGACCACGCAATGAAAATTTGTTGCTTAACAAAGCCGGATCGATCGGCAATGTATAATTATTATTGGTCAAATTAAGGAATTCAATTAAAATGTTTAACCTGTATTCTGGTTATTTTATTGGAAAGTTTTGCGGTGTCATGTACATATTTCAACGTAAAATAGAGGGATCACTGCATAATTGCAGTAATAACAGTTGGTGAAGTGGAACAAGATTAATTTTGTCAAATTGGTACCATTATATTTAATGGTATTTAAATTTCTTTGAGCTAAACAATTCACGCGTGTCCACCATAAATAACTGGGATCTTGAGTCCCAATATGGCCACTGTGCTTTCTTGATTGCCACTAGGGCTCTTTACTTCCAGTAGCTTGAAATTTTCCGGACACTATTTGAAGCAACAGTTACATGTACAGTAGTCGAATGCGTTACATTTTTGTGAACTTTTGGAAGATGGAATTATTTAGACAATGTCCCTAGTGGGTGATTCTAATTCAACAACAGTATTTGCATTGATGTAAATTTTTGCTAAGCCAGTATAGTTTATTTTTATAAAAATGTTGTCCCAAACTTTTTTGTCATTATACACATGTACATGTAGCAAAAATCCGCATATCAGAATGTCCTGTTTTAATACCCAGTTGAGGTCAAATGTGTATTAGGCCTATATTGTAATCAGCAAAACAATGATCTAACAATCTAACAATGAATATGTTAAGCTGTTTTAAAATTTCACTAGAATATCACTTAGAATACATTGGCCATAGATGGATTGATCATGCATTTTCTTTCGAGGATACATGTAATTCTTCTACACGTTTACAGTAAATTTCATTGTGTATTCCGAGATGTCTTTACCCAAGGAAAAACCACTTTTGCCCAATTTTGGGAAGTTGGGCTTTAGCGATACCTCCTTTGCCCACACATGTACCTGCCATCAATGTTTTAATACTACGTGAACACTTTTTCGCAATTGACAAATGCCTAGTGCTATTGGTTTGGATATACCTGTATGAAATTTAAATATTGGAAGTTCCGCACATGCCAAGGGTATTATCAAATTTATTTTGATCTTGTTACGAGATGCGAGTCTTATGTCTTTCCATAAACATCACGATATTTCAGTTTTTAATAAAATATAATTGATTCGTGGAAGCTTTGAGTAGAATACACATTAAGGCCTGGAAAAAACGATATCAATCATTACAAGCATTGATATGAACGTTCACACATATCAAGGCTAATGAAATGTGACCACAGATTTGGTTGAATTGATATACAAATACAGACAGTTCTCAATTTACATGTACATGCTCATAGTTTTACGTTATTTATGCATGGTAAAGCCCCAGAACATGGTTAAATACGAAATTTTAAACACAGTAAATGTCAAGTCAAAGATCTATGGAGTGGAATGTTAACCACATGACATCAATAGACAAAATGCAGAATAAAGCTGCTGTTAAAAACTGCAGTATTCTACAGAAATCTTAAGTAATTTCGAGCTTATTATGAAACACTTGACTAAACTGAGATACAGCTGCAGTTATTTTGTAGTTAAACGAAGCCGAAACAGAAAGCTGCAGAATAATTGGATTTCAAGGTCTCCCTACATCGAAAAAAACTGCCGAAATACCAGAAACGGCCTTTGGAATTACTGCAGTATTAGTGCAGTCTATCAACTGAACCTTCACTGCATTTGCAAGCTATAAAATGACTTCCGTATTTTTGAAAATATTGCAGCATTTCTGAGAATTACTGGAGGAGTATGGAAAACTAAACATAAGCTTAACTTTGGTTCAATTCTTTGTAGTTAAAACCCCCACTTTTCATCAGAACTCGTATGCACTCGCAAGTGCCATATTATATGCGTTCTGTGTGAGATAATGGCTAATTTTTTCCCCACCAGTCATTATCGGAAACACTATCTATCATCATGGTCGCTGCGTGACTTCCATAACGTTCAATGTTATGCCAGTACTTGTTACATAATTTCTTAAACATTTATATACATTTATTCGGTGTCCTCCACAATTGGCCTTCTATCCTCTGTCTCTTTACTTGCTAACTGTGGGCAATGTATGGTCTCTTTCATGGTGCCCCAGGCTGATTTGTGAGCTTCGCTTGATACTGCTAAAGGAGAATATACCTGTTGACTTACTGCCTCTTTGCTATGGTGAATCCCATATAGAAAATAAATCAGCATGCCTAAAAGATACGAAGATAACCTTAGGTTAACATCCAAAATAATGGCGATCGATGCCAATTAAATGAAAAATGTTGGTTTTCTCACCTATTGCCATCCAAACTACGAATCTAACCCATGTAAGCCAATGAAGATGACTCATTAAACCTATATTCAGGAATATGCTCAATGCAGGAATGAATGGAACCCAAGGAACCTGGTAGGCAAAATATATCAGGGTTACATCTACAAACTGCTGGCAAAGAGAATGTTGAAAGCATCTTAACCTATAGTAATGTATCCTACCTTAGAGTGTAATTCCACATCGCTCTGTTGATGAAATGTTATGAGTATAAAACACACGACTGCAAATCCCAAGAAAAGTATCATCAACAACACAGCCCACCATATGGCAGAGCGCACTTGTTCAGGGGCAAATTGGATAACTGTCCAGAATGCAGTTGTGAAAACGCTCATCAATAATACTGCCACTGTAACTGCTTTGCCAGGTTCAAGGTCGATGATCGCTTCCAGAAAGGCCCATTTTGGCTTCAGCTTCCCAGACAGATCCTGTATAGAAGTCATTAATGTACCAGTATACAGTATAATAGATTATCTAATACAAGTTATCAGTGTAATTTATATTGTATCACTACATGCGTAATTGGATCAGGTTACGTGCTGAGAAAAGCATTGTATTACCTGGAAGACTGCTGTCGTGTTTTCCTTGGTAAAATCATCCAGTCCATCAAATCCCATCTTATACTTAATCGATGGTTGGTAGCGCAAAATGATCACACAGGCACTAACGATGGTGTATGCCATCAGAGTGCCAATGGACATGAACTCCACCAGCTTGTTGATATCGAAGAGCAAGGCAATGATCCCGGTAAGAATACTGCAGATGATAAGGTTGTAAAGAGGTGTCTGCGTTTTCTCGTGCACCCGACCAAAAATGTGGAAGAAGAGACCGTCATTGGCCATGGCATAGAGGGTGCGGGGAAGAGCAAAAAGCCCACCGAAGAGCGTGGTCGTCATTCCGCACATTGCACCTAGTGCTACTACATATTTGGCCCAAGCTGCGCCATTGTATGCAAAGGCGTCTGGCAACGCAGAATCGGTGCTGATGTGGACATAGGGGATCATCAGAGTAAGTGCAGATGAGACTCCGATGTAAGCCAAGGTGACCACTGCCATCGAGATTGCTGTTGCAATGGGTATGGAACGGGCAGGATTTCTCGCCTCTTCACCAGACGTGGCTATGCTGTCAAATCCAACGAAGGCATAAAAGCAAGTGGCTGCACCTCCGAGAACTCCACTGAAGCCGAATGGCAAGAAACCACCATAGTCAGTCCAGTTGTCCAGATTAGCCCAGTAGAAGCCAAAGCAGATAACAAAGCCCACGACCAACATGTTAACAATGGTGAAGGCGCTGTTGAAGTATGTGGAACCTATGATAAGAAGGATGCTAAGATTTGTTTTGACACAACTAAGATATTACTTAAGTTGTCCATAATTTTGGGAACAAGCCGAAAAATCCACAAAATTCCACGTTTTGTGATGTTTGAAAATAAAAAAAAACGATGCTAAACTAACCTTTTACGCCGAAGGCCAATAGGCAACCCATGATGATGCACAGGCTGCATGCTATGAAGTCCGGATATTTTCCAAAAAAATCTGCATGAATGGCCCCTATGTTTTCCATGGTGGAGTTCTTGATTGCGCCACCAAAAAGAGAATCCAGATAACCGCTCCAGGCCCGGGCCACTGAAGCAGACCCAATCATGTGCTCCAGAACAATATTCCAGCCTATGACAAATGCCCAGACCTCCCCGATGGTCACATAAGTGTAGACATAGGCCGAACCGGCCTTTGGAACCCTGGCCCCAAATTCGGCATAGCACAACGCTGCCAATAAGGACGTCAATCCGGCAATTAAGAATGATAGCACGATGCCAGGACCGGAAACGTTCTTAGCTACGTCCCCAGTTAAAACGTAGATACCGGCTCCGATCATGTGTCCTATACCTAAAAAAGTGTAAATGTTGCTTGAATTGCATGATTGTCTCAAACCATCTACAGAGCCTACATACTACACTTCAGTGCAACAAAATCGACTCACCTGCATGCATCGAGTAAAAATGTGATTCTCTCAGAAACCAAATGTCCGATTTGAAATCGGGAAATGGCATTTGTAAACAATTAATTCCTTTTTTTATAATTCATCTAAATGTAAAAAGGATTTCTGCTGAGTTTCTCTGGAGAATAGTGTACAACTTGTGCGGCTACTTCTGGTGTAGTGGGCATTTTATAGAGAAGCCATTAATTAACAATATGTCTGGATGTGTGTTCATTAAGCTCTGATAATCAAATTGCATTAAGAAACACTTTTATAGAAACGGGTACAAGAATGCACATGTCATAAATAATGCAAATTTGAGTTGCTCTAAGTTACACATTTTGCGCCTCAAATATGCATATGGAATTTTATGCAATTAGGCGAATTATAAAGAGGAATAAATTGTCTACAAAGCACATTTTCCGATTTTAAATCGGACGTTTGGTTTCTGAGAAAAACACATTTTTACTCGATTCATGCAGGTGAGTCGATTTTTTGCGCTGTATATGTAGGATTTATGTACATTGCCGGCTCGCTACAATCGAATAAACAACGTCATTCGTGTTGTATGCTGCACAACTGAGTAGCTACTTTATTTTCTGTACTTTGACCGTATACTAAAACGTCATATAACACTCTGCCCTGATATTTCTGATTATTATTAACCAGCAATGATACAAAGCGTTTTCACAGTAAAATTGTGCTGTATTGGTGTTGCTTTTCTTACCTAGTAGGGCAATATCAAATGTGTTCAAACACCTGCTTAGTTGTGTTTCCATTATATCCGGGTCCAGTTTCTTAGTCCGGTGCAGTTTCGTACAGAAATTCCACATTTTGCTGCCTTTTTGCAAACGGAACTGATGAATCAAGTTTTATTTGGAAAATGAGCGCAGCTGAAAATTAAATCAAAATTAGTAAATGAATGTGGTATTGTAAGCCCAATGGGGATGGTAAACTCTCAATCTAAAATTTCGAGGTTGGTGTTGTATTTTGCAATAATTAAATTATTATCAGCATTTGTTGTGTTTTGGTGTACGAGTGTATTATCACACCTGTGCATTTCATTTGTGCCATATTGCCATCACCCTGTATGTTTTATGACACCATGCATGATATTTGATAGTTTTTTCAAGGATCGAAACATTTTGTCCAGGTGCCAATTGGCTGTGTATACAGTACGTGTACATGTGACTTGTTTCCTGGCGTTGAAATGGTGCTCGTAAAAGATTCCCTCCATACAAATTTTTAAAAAAGATAATTGGTTCGTGGATGAGTTTCAGAGTACAATTTTGTGCTGACATTTTCATTTTCTTGAATAACATTGAAACACTAAATTATATACTTTTTGAAAACTTTCCTCCTCAATTACTCTTTAAGTTTTATCGTAAAAAATGTCGTGTATGAAATAATTTTAATCAAAATTTTGTTTCATTTTCAAAGATTTTCTTTTTTTTTTATATATTTTACATGTTACATGTACAGTAGGCCTACATACAGCATAAGACAGATTGATAAGCATTATCATTTGCATAAAATGGCTAATCGAGAAAATGGAAATTACTTCAAAAGGTCGCTATTGGCTTGACGGTCACACTTCATTCTGATAAATGTTATGAATATCATTAACACACTATCATCATCGTATAACGTCAATTTTGTATTATTTTATTTAAACAATGTAACAAATTCAAATTTTACTGGAGTGGCCATGAAGCTTTCACATTCGATAATACGATAAATAATTTGAAGATTTTTGGTTTTTTGCCCTGTAGTTTACCTGCCATAGCCTAAGCTTTTAATCAGGCGAATTAAATCTATGTGAACATGCATAATGTTATCTTCAATTGTAAAAAAAGGCTTAACTTTGATATTTATATAGAGTTAAATTGGAAGCAGCAGGAAGCTGATGAAGTCATAAACTTAAAAGCACGTGAGAGAATTGGAATATTGACATTTAAATGCACACGTATATTTACAGAGATGACTAATTTCATAACTATGGGAAACAGACATAACATTTATTTTCGCCGTCTTTAAAGCGTTAAGGTATTCATTTTATTCCAGCGTATTCTCGTGCATTTTTTACCTTCAATTGTTTTTATTTAATATTTATAATACGCATGGGCACACATATGGCTAGACATATGTCAGTGAGAACTGTGAGGTTGTTTTGGTACCATATGGCAGTTATTGAGCATGGTGCATTTTCAGTGCAAAAGCAGAATATAAAATAGTTCAACTGGAACGGAGCGAACACGAATATATATATATATATTCTTGGTAGGAATTTCGTAGAATTAGACAAACGATAATTACCAGTATATGTTTGGGTGGACTTCCTTCAAAGTGCAGCTGTTGTCAAATGGAGAGATGACTCAACTAGAGAGAAAATTGGTTCGTTAGATGGCGCTACTCTATCTGTTAGAATTGAGTAGTGGGAGTATCAAATGCATGCACAATGCCTTCTCTGGAGCAAATCGATAGAAAAGCCTCAACCAGGGGTTGAAGAGCATCTTCAACCACCGTGAAATCGAATTTTCTGTAAAATCAGTTTGACTTGTAGAAAGAATTGCAGGTCCATCCTTTATGCTACGCCGGAAGTCTTCTGTTAAAAAGTATAAAAATACAATTGTGAAATATTAGTATTATTAGATTAGTATGGGATCCAAAAGTCATAGACAGGTTTTTTTTTCGATTCGTTATTGAAAACCATCAAACATTTCTGATTCACACTATCGATCCTTAAATTACCATATTATTCAAGTTCTGGTATTTACTTATACTGTATATATATTCCAATGATCTTATCTTAAAATTCGCATATTATCTCACCCTCACTATTTGAGTCTATATGATGCACGGCAACGCTGATTACTAATTTTTGCGCCGGCGCCGGTGGTCGAGTGGTAGCGCACTGGCCACTCGACCCAAGAGTTGCGGGTTCGCATCCCGGCCGAGGTCG
>JAQGAF010001951.1:0-26149 GCA_034687865.1 Kryphioiulus occultus
ATTTATTCATTAAAGTTGAATTGTCGCCTCCAGAAGTAACCAGACTATCAAGCAAAATTGTTATCACGACGATTTATGTATACAATTTTTTCAATTTTTTTAACATGGCAGGGGTGGGAGGGGAACTTCCCGTTAATGAAAATGTGGGTTAATTAAAATCAATCAGTTGTTGTACATTTGTGTTAAAAATCTCTTGTAAAACGTCAGGAATGTCAGGAAAATTGAGATTTTTTGCATCAGCCCATTGATGCAATTATAAAATTGTGAGTTTAAATCCATCAATTTTTCTAATTTAGAAAAAGTCATTGGATTAGACTGCAAAGATATCAGTGAATGTCAGGGAAACAGGCTTGAGAATTTAAGTGGGGACGTCATCAAACTTCAATTGAGATGTTTGCATCAGCCATATGATTAGTTATCTTTTATGAAAATGTGGGTTAAAATCCATCAATTTTTCTAATTTAAAAAAATCTCATGTAAAATGTCAAGGAAATTCATTCATTTTTGCGAAAATCTCCCAACAAATTGCACCCTGACACCCTGTAATGTACTAAATGTTAGATGAAGATACTCCAATCACGTTGCTATGTTATTAGGCCTACACACGTAATCATCTGTGGCCATATCATTATTTGGGAATGAAAATTGTGCGACAAGCTAAAAATAAGTCGTTTTTGTTTGTCTCCTAAACAATATACTGGGAACCTTGAAAATATCCTGGGTAGACACCCTGAATAAGTTTAATTTTACTTTTTAATACTGTATACAGATAATTCTGACGAGTAAAACATGCCAGTTGTAATTGAACTTGATGAATTGCCGGAATTTCATCTGTTTTGACTAGAAATTTGCCATAAAATTCATCAGAATATCATCAGTTTTTTCAGCTTACAATCACTTTTGCCCAGTTTTCAATCAGTAATTTTTAAGCTTCACTCGAAATTGCCCCCTGTCCGGTTTTCGAATACCCTCCCCCTCTTATGGGTGACCCCTTATTGCATGTACACAATCTGACAGTTTTGCTAATTTTTCATTCCCATATCCTTCACTCAAGTAGATAATCGATAGCTATTCGTGCACTTTCGTTTTTCGTTTATTTCTTTTTTCATTTATTTATTTTTTTTATTTTTTTTATTCACTTTAGGAAATGATCGCTCCCTCCCCCCTAACTGCCATTCCCACTCCAAAGAAAGACGAAACAAAATTTCCATTCCCGAGCGTTGGAAATAATCTTTTGGTAAGTGGATCCTCTCCATACAATCATCACCTTCTTAAGTCAACGAGAAAACTGCTATTTCAGTGCTTGTCCTTCTTTGTAACCCCCCAAATCCCATCCACTTATTGGTCAGTGGAGAACTGAGGTGCCCTGGCGGTCAAATGTCAAATTTTCAGTTTAAGTAATTTCCCAAATTCTTTCGGAATTTGAATTTAGTATCCTCCGAAGACTTCGGGAACGGTATAGAGTGGTCAACGGAAAATTCCTACCTGACGTACTGCCACTGCGCATGATTTTAATTGAAAACATGTTTTACTGAAAACTGTCTTTTTATCCTGTTTTAACCCATACTTTTAAACCCATATTTATAACGACGAATTAAACATGACACTTTTATACACTTTTATAGTCCATGTTTGTTTGTTTGTTGTTAGTTTTCCAATATGCTTAAAAGTAGGGGAACGTTCACCTATGACGTCATGGTCTTAGGGGCAGATCAATTCGAAATGTTATGGTCTATTATTACGTCATCAGTATGGAGGTTGACGAAAAGGTTAAACTCACGATTTTATGATGACGTAATACTTGAACGTCCCCTAAGGGGTTTGGTCCTGATGCTTTGAGGTTAAGTACAACGCCAGGTCAGCATGGTTTTGCTCGAAAAATTATTAACTTATTCTTGCTTGGAAAATTATTTCTGAACACATTTTTGCTCGAAAAATTATTTCAGAACATATTTTTGTGTGATAAATTGTTTCTATTACATTTATCGTCAGTGATTAACTAGGTTTTTTAATTTATAAATTAAGTCCACTATTTGCAAAAAAAATGTATAAAGTTGGCAAAAAATCAAAACGTGACGCCCAATAGGAAGTCGGCGCCATTGAGCGTCAGACTCTGATGTCCAAATGGACTTTGGACCCTGGCCAGTTACCACACCCTGTATTTTATTTTAGCAGTTATAATTCCTTTTAGTATTTAGTTATGTATTCCTTTTCAATGTTTTATTGTTTAGGAATGACCTGGTGCATTTGAGTTTAGCAGTTACCATAATTTGAAAAACAAAAGTAAAACTAATGTGTTGACCTGGCGTATTTTAGCTTAGCAATTTTAATAATTTTACATGAAAATTAAACAAATTTTCAAATAAATTCATGCTGCAGCTGGAAATCGTCTAGTTTTCCATGTGTTTGCAGAAATAAATTTGCATATACAGTATGTCATTTAGTCAAATTGTTTCGTTTCCCACTATGACGCCCCCTTTAGGCATCAAAAGCCTAAAAATCCAGTAGGACAATCTGAGTACATGTACGCCATTTTTCTCCCATGTAATCAGTATTAATGCACTGAAATTGAATACACATCCCTTTCATTCCTCATCCACCGCCAGGGTGCACCACTTAACCCCCCTCATTTTTCCGAGCAGATCTATGGCGTTATATGAAGTGTACATTTGCTGGTGTTCATTACCCCCTTTTCTCCTCTGTTTTCAACCCCTCGTTTCGTGGTGTATCGATCGATGCCAAACGAGGCCCATAAGCCCATTCGTCTGGCTGCTTGCTACACATTAACCCTACCACCCACTCTTTCTCCATTAGACCCACACGTTTATATATCCCCCTTTTACGTCACTCGTTGTTCGCGTCTTTTACCCCCAATTTTTCACTCCTTTCCAACCAATTTATAATCCAACCATGTCAGATTGCCACTCTGAGAATGCTCCACTGTCCTTAGGGGGCGTTCGAGCGTTACTGTACTCGTATGTCATCGTAAAATCCTGATTTTAATTGTCAGGGAATTTGTGAAAATTCGTGAAAATGTCAGGGAAATTTAGGTAGTTTGCATCTGCCAATTGATTAGTCATCATCTTTTATAAAAATTAAGGACAAAAGCCATCGTTTTTCTTATTTTTAAAAAACCTCATGTAAACTCAGTGCAGGGTTTCCACTTTCTGGAAAGTCAGGGAACTGGGAATGTCAGGGAAATTGAGATACATGTAGTTTACTATTTTTTAAAAGCAATTAAAAAACTAGTGCTTAGTAAATTTATGAATAGATTTTTAAAAAAAGTTGTCACTGCATTACTAGTGCTGCATTACTAGTATTACTAGTATTACTAGCATTACTAGTATACAGTACTTTATTGTTGAAATGTGTGTTTTTAACGAAAATTGTCCCTTATATTTACTTCACTATTAATTTCTCTAATTACTTGTAATCTAAATCTACGAAAATTTTCGCCTTCGGCGTGTTCAACTTCGATTCAGGGCTTGAAAATTAATACATGTACTATTTTTGTCGTCTAATATTGTGTGAAATTTCGAGTAAAATGTCAGGGAAATTTCTGAAAAGTTGTCGGGGAAAGTCAGGGAAATCGATTTGAGAATTTGAATGGGAACCCTGAATAACGAATACACGCACATTTTTTGAAGAATTTAAAAAAAATTGCTGTGGACGAAATTTACAGCAAAACTGCATCAAAATCACCAGTTTCTCAGAATGCTTCATAGATGGCGCTGCTATTTAAGGCTCTGAGCTGGTTGTCTTTTCGTCATGGTTGGTAATCAGTTTTTCATTTTGTAACGACTTTGGCAGGATTTCAATTGCCTTTCGTCTTTATGCTCGTGTAGCGATTGCTGCCTTTTAATTATTTTAATTGGCTTTTGATGCCTCACCAATTAATGAGCACAAAAAAGCGAACGGGGGGCCTCTTCCAGGGGCGAATTTGGACTTGTGCCACCTCGTGCACCCAGTCATCGGCCAGGGGGAGCTACGTGCAATAATTGCATGCCTGCACCACGCTAACGTCACTTTAATTAACCGTTTTGACTTAATGGGGTTGCGCCAAATGAACTCAAATCTTAAAACCATGGCCACTTATACTGTTCGTGCTTTATTGGTGTTTATTTTCTCAGTACGTCAGTGAGAAATGTTTGGGCTGTTTTAGACGATTTTATTGAAAATTATCCCCGTCTACCAAAAAATAAACAAACTGCTACGAGGAAATAATAAATCTGGCTGCTTTCCAGACGTGCAGACGAATTAAGAAATGGCCCGCATTAGATCGCCTGGCTAAGGGCTTTGGGTTCTTAGTAATCTATTGGTCGCCTACATCTAGATCGAGATGAAATAAGTCACTGTCGTTGACCTTTTATTGGTAAAGCACAGACGTTCCATGTCTCAACCAAATTGATAATTCCATCGAGGATGTTGTTAGAGGACTTGTTGAGAGCCATTGTATGCCACGGACACGTGGGGTTCATACTAACTTTCTGAAAAATTGTTAGGGAATGTCAGGAAAATAAGTGTCAGTGAATTCTTGAAAATATCAGGATAATAAAAAACGGCCAAGAAAATGTGTGTCAAGGAATTCTTCGAAATGTCAGTGAATTTTTGCAAATGACAGGGGATTTTTTTTGAAAATACATGTATCAGGGAATTCTTGAAATGAAAATGTCAGCAAATATCAAGGAATTTTTAAATGTCAGGCAATATCAGGACATTTTTGGAAAAAAAAACAGGGAATTCTTGAAGATGTCAGGAAATATCAGGGGATTTTGGAAAATATCAGTGAATTCTTAAAGATGTGATGGAATGTTAGGGAATTGTCGAAAATGTCATGGTTTTTTTTTGAAAATATCAGGGAATTCTTAAAAATGTAAGGAAAGGTCAGAGAATTCTTGAAAATATCAGGATGGGTCATGGAAAATGAAAATACAGTATGAGGGAATGTAAAGAAATTCTTGAAACTAATGGGAAAGGCCAGGAAAATTGGTAAAAATATCAGGGCTATCGACTTGGCAATGTGTTGTAAAATCCATCATCCGTGAAACACAGGGAAGAGCATGCAGGTTTCAAAATGACGATTTCGTGATGACATACACGTAATTCTTGAACGTTCCATATGTTGCCATCTTCTGGCTCTTTGCAGTGTTGTTTCAAATTGTTTTCCATTCACCTCGAATCGATCGTTTTCACATTGACGTGGGCTGCGTGCCATCAGTGACCTGTTAGATCTGACGTCACACCTCCCATACCCTTCTAACGTCACCATGCAGTGACGGTTCTACGACATGACTGATGTTGCTTTCCATGACAACGTCGTGACGTCAGAACAGGTTTTTTAGGGGTCTCGAGTAGAGCCTCCAAACGTTAGCAGCGCCCTCTGGCAGTTAATGAACTGGCTCGTCGAGTTCATATCACCATAAATTTGCGACTGTGTGTGTGTGTACGCAACAACCAACCGTTGGCCTCTTCAGGAATCGCAATCTCGCGTTCATCCAACCTCACTTTTATTTCCCATTTGGGACTCGCCCTAGCTGGCTTTTCCTTCCATTTGAGTCTGTTGCTCTTGCGATGGATTTTTTCCACCCTGTCGACTATGGCTAGGGTTCGAGGACCCCGGGTGACTATTAGAGACCCCCCGACCCTTCTTCAAAAGCTCTTAAACACGGGGCTAAGGGACCGATTATAGCCATGTTGGCTTTTGTGGGAAACGCTTGGGCAGCCTTCTTGGACCATACTAAATTCAGTCATGCCTGAAGAGAAGTTAAGACAGTGTTTATCAACCAACCATGTTTCACTGGCAGCCATCCAGTTTAGGAACCTAGGACATCACGAAATTTGGATCAGTGTCATGTTGGTCAGGGGTCGTATGCTGAGATGACAGTGTATTTACTGGACATGGTGGTTACGATATTGGCATTAGGTCCATGGCGAAGTCGTGAAATTGACGTTAGAATTAGGGAAATTTTAAGTCATGGTAGGTGACATTAGGCTCATGATAAAGTGATATTGACAATATTGTCAATACCGAGATACTGACATTAGGACCTTGCAAAAAAGACAAGTTACGGTCCTTAGGGAAATAGAAAGATTCGTGGAAAAGTAATCGTATTAATATTAGGGTCATGTAGAAGTCGTGAAATTGACATTAGGATCATAGAAAAGTCATGGTTTTGAAATTATTGTCGTAGAAAAGTGGTGATATTGACGTCATGGTCATGAACAAGTCGTGGTATTGACGTTAGGATCATTGAGATGACAGGATATTGTCAATATCATGACTTGACAGACTCGCCAATCATGTAAAAATCATGATATCGGCATTAATTTCATGGAAAGTCGTGATATTGACGTTAGGATAATGGATTGGGTCATGATATTGACATTAGGACCATGCAAAGGATCATGGTATTGTGCATTTGGGTCATTAAGAAGTCATCATATTGCAATATGACGGCTTTCATTATCTTAATCATTGTGACTTTACCGTGACCTTGTCATTAACTTTTACGGTCATTGGAAAATCAGAAGTCACTCTAGTGACATGGATCATGAAAAAGTCATGATATTAACATCGTCGTCGTGGAAACGTCGTGGCATCGACTTTAGGGTCATTGAAAAATCGAGATACTGACATTAGGACCATGCAAAAGTGATATTAAATATTAGGGTCAGGGAAAGTCGTGATATTGATTTTAGGGTTATGGGAAAACTATTATAATGGCGTTAAGGTCATGGAAAAGTCATGGTATTGACATCAGGGGCATGGAATAGTAACGCTATTGCCATTTGGTAATGGAAAAATCAAGATATTGACTAATGTCGATATTCAGGGTAATGGATAGGATTGGGATGTTAACATTACATGGAATTTTCATAACCTGGACATTGACAATTTAAAGTATGGCAACCTCAGGATAAGCAACTTAAAACAATGGGATTTTGATGAAAAATGACAATTTTTTATGAAAAATTCCTTCAAAAATGTGACGTGATGCTCGAACGCCCCATAACGTTACCTACAACTACTCGTGTCACTTATGTTGTCCTCGAGTGTTAACTCGTGCGACTGACCCAAATTGCACGTGGGATCCGGGGTTAAGACAGAGGTGACACTGAGGTCAAGGTCATCGACTGACTGTTAGCCGTCGTGTCCATCTAGTCCGTTGTCGTGATTCCTGCCAGCACCTCCTTTTGCCTCTTTTTCTTTTGTTTGTACACTGTATGTGCTCCGAATTGTGATTTTCTAACGAGATATTTCGTGCTGTAATAAATAATTTTTATTATTTTTTCGTTTCTTGCAGGAGGGAAATGCGCCGCCGCCATCCAGTTCTGCTGCTAAACGTGAGTATTTCATTCAGACTTGAAAATATTTCTTGGCATGTTGAGTTCTTGATCTCAAGCAAGGCTCCGAAGGGAGTCTCTCGAAGTGCTAGCTAGAGTATTAGTAAAAATAATCCGAAAATACTGTAGTCGTTTTGGAGTAACTCGTTAAAATGGTGCTCACCCGTGATGAACGCCGGTGGCGCCATCTGTGTATCTCACTTACCTTAATGTGCAGTTATGACCATGCCAACTCGTAAAAATTGTGCAAACCTGGCTGTGACTTCAGGAATTTTGCGAGACTTCAATGACTGATGGGACTTGAAGGATCTCCTTACTTCAATTGAAGAGAAGTTAATGAAGTCAATTAACTTACTACTCCTGGAATTTGAGTCAGGAAGACCTCAAAGCCTTACTGAACACAAGAATTTACACTATAGTCATTGGGGTCTATGTGGTTAGACTGCAGTTCCTTGAAGTCTCGTTAAAATTCCACTGGAGTCAGTGTACGGGACTGGGCTTGCCCACACTTTAGAGGACTTTACCAGGGTATCAATGTTAGTGATAATGAAAACGCGTAGGCGACATTAAAAAAAATCACAAATACAGCTTATCTGAGCTACATTACTTCTACCAATCGAAATAGTTAAACCACAACGAATTTCCAGACATTACACGAATTTGATTGGCCGTCTGGAAAACCTGGAAAAGTCATGGCAATTCATATGTCTGGGAATTTGTTGTGGTTTAACTATTTTGATTGGTATAACTATCTAGGAAAAGCTTCATTTGTGATCTAGTTTTTTTTAAATGTAGCCTACATCGTTTTCAGTATCATTAACATTTTTTATTATTTCTTATGAAAAATCTACGAAAATTCACCTTTCAAAAAAAAACCTTTTAGAAAAATTCGCCAATGACGTTCCTAAATGACAAATATCGCGGTTCGCTACTTATCAGATTTAAAAAAAAGTATTTCCTTACATCATTTCCATCATTATGAATCATTTTTAAAATTTCGAAAGAAAATTTCCAAAAAAATGTTGTATTTTTGATGAAGTCCTCGCTTAGTTAGTAAAATTAATAAACTAAAAATTCAATGTTTCTTGTAACTTTTGAAAAATTTCGCCTATATGGCATTCCTTTAATTATTAATATTATCATGTTTCCTTTTTACAAAATTTTGGGCTAGTGACACCATTTCTTGGTCAAATCTATAATTTCTGAAATTTCCGCCATATGTGCATTTTTTTGGGTCGGATCTATGTCAAAAATGCTGTATCAAGTATTTCTTGAAATTGTCTGGAAATTTTCCAAAACGTGTTGTCTGGAAAACCTGGATAAGTCGGGAAAATTCAGTGATCCTCAAGGACTTCCCGACTTCAGTTGAAGGAAGTTGAGGAAGTTCATGTGCTACTTCTTTGACAGGCTACTAAGTCAGGAAGTTCCCCTGTAGTCCTGGAATCCCACTGTGGTCATTGAGGACTTTGAAGTCACTTTGAAGTTCCACTGTAGTTGTTGAAGACTAAGAACTCTATGGCGACTCTACACGTGCTTTAAAAGGCACGTGAGAGAACGACACCAACTCCATCTATGATGCATTTCGCGCATCTGCTAGACCCACACACATTTTTCGAGCCTTTTCGGTATAAATGAAGAGATTTTTGAGTTTTCTTTTTTTTTTTTTTTGGAGAGTGATTCTTCCATTCGTAAGAAATGCTCTCGGACGTTAACTACAGTGCTTTTAGCGTAGGATGTGACAGGCGTACGTGAGGAATGGGACCTGCAACAGCGTCATCTTCATCAATTTTACCCTAAGGCACTTCTTCTTCTTCCCCAAAAGTGGAGAATTTTTCAGTCATTGAGCATTTGCTCAGACTGGCCATCTTTCACTCGAGCCAGCTGATGAGCAGTGCATGTCGTTGAACCTTGGAGTCGTCTTGCTTGCTTAATGGCGACGCAACGCTTTCTCTCGTTTTCCCATTTATCAAGTTCCAAACGACTAGCCCACATAACAGTAGTTTTTTTCCACAAAACAAACGTCCTTTGGGAAATGGAGCCATTATTTCGCTATCCAGAAAAATGCTGGCAGTGGCACCCAAAGACAAATGGTCTGCCACCGCCATTTTGAATGTTTATCCTCTAAAAATCCCACGAGATCGAGTCTAAATGGATTTTGTAATGGGTGGCTAGACAGCCTGTTGAGCGTGGATTATCATAGATGGCGCTGCGATTTTTTAAGGGCTAGAGGCCCTATATACTACTAAGGGCCTTAGACACCCATTGGACTCTTGTCCATTTGAGAGCAGAGAGGGAAATTCATGAACAATAGAAAAGCTGTACATGTATTTTTGATATAATTTTACTAAAAAATTGTCTATGGCGTTTCCATCATCATTATTTCGTAATATTTCTTAGTGAAAAATTGGATAAAAATGACAAAGAAATCCAGCTTAAAACTAACAAATTCCCCTCCATTCAGGTCCTTAATTGCATAAAAAAGTACTAAAATTTGATTATTTTGATCACTTGTTTTTTTTTTAATTACCTGCGGCGCACTTTTTGAAGACTATATTTATAAGAATCTTAAAATTCATTATGTCTTAAAAATCGTTTCCATAAAAATACACTTAAAATCCATTTTTGGTCGAATTAAAAAAATTCGCATTCGACGTTCTCTTAAACATTGATATTAAATTTTACACCATGCATATTTTTTTAGAAAATCATGCTGAAATCCACTATTTGTGGTCTAGTTTTGTAAAAAAAAATTACCTATGGCGTTCTTAATATTGTAGGTGGGTCGCGTCCTATAGTTTCGAGATGCACTGATATAACTCTTGAAATAACTATTTTTTCAACAATATTCGATAAAAAAATGTGAAAAAAATAAGATATTTTTCAACATATGTGAAACAATGTGAAAAATTGTATACCAACTGGCCACATGCCTGCTTTGGTAACTTTCAATCTCAGCTCTCAGCTCTCAAATGGCCATAAGTCATTCATAAAATAGCGTTCCTATTTATGATTATGGCATGCAGGTTGTCTTTGCCTTCCAGTACAGGTGTTTTGGATAATTGCCAATCAGTGTTTGTTGAAGGGTTTGATAAGCCATTAACGTGGTGTGGTGCAAGTGTTGTTGCGTAGGATAATTGCCATGGGGCCATTAGTGATGCACGCTACTACTTCATAATAAATTTCCAGTTAGCATTCAACGTAGATATTCAGTATAGCCCTATGGAGACGTTCAACAAGTCTCATTTGGCTTTGTCTGAGCATATCGTAAAAGGAGACGACTTATTGGCTTCCTATTTGGATACGGATATTGGAAATCCATAATTTTCTTCGATAGTGTTTGGTGCATGCAGAAATTGCTCTTTAGTGTTTTATCTCGGTTGCCTTGATAATGACCTTGTGTTGTTAGTCTATGGATGCAGACATTGATTCAGACCCAGACCATGCTGCTCTTGATAACACAAAACTGATATTGTTTTCGATCATAATCGGCATTAGGACTATTGAGTTATTAAGAAAAATCCATTGTCAACTGTTTCTCGTAGCTTTGGACTGTTTGTCATTCACTCCTGTAGATGGCGTTGCGTCAAGTTCTCCATATGGTCACTTTTGCTCTCTGCTCTCATATACCATTACGTTAAATACACTACGTTTAAATGCGAACTTTAAGCTAACTTGAACCGGATGACGTTCCTGTATACTCTAATTTTGCATTCCATATCACGGTGCACATTTTCGTGCAGAATTGTGGGCAAAGATCTTTCATTTTCCAAAAAATTCGCCAAAGGTATTTTATTTTATGTACTGGAAAATCATGGAAATATACTGGAAAATGAAATTACGGTTTAGTAGGCACAATGTCTTGGTTTAAGCTGGCTTTATGTAAGTCAACTTTGTCTGCATGTAAACATAGTGATGGCGGCAATCCAAATTATCCCCAAATCGTTTTTTTTGCCAATTACAATATTGTAGCTTATTACATTACCCAATAATATGTAATTGGCGGTGCGTTTCATGATCAGTGACTGTCTATTTATTTTTAATGAAAATTCCAACATCGAAAGTTACGGTTTTGGTAACCTCCCATCTATTGTACTTTCATTCTCCAAGGGCTTTGAACGTTCAAATTAGCACTACTGTATTTCGTTGATGCTTCGAGCAACGTGCTAATTTACGTTCGTTTTAAAAACGTTGTACTAATCACCATATTTTAGATCGGCGCCGAAGGGTTGAGGTTGTGGTGAAATATTTTCTGGCTAATTGTTTCTAGGAAATGGCCCCACATCTAAGCTAGAGTTATAGTTTTTATCACTTATTTTGTTTGCAAGTTTTCGGAAATCTGATGAATATATCAGAAATTGTCAGATCTAGAACGATTTTCGGAATTGCTTTGTTGGTGAAAACGTTCAAAAGCCATTGCTGTAAATTTATATTCGTTCCTGAAAAGTCGTTACATTAGCATAAGGGTCATTTGTTTTAATGAGCTTGGCGTAATTATTGTACAGTTTAGGATCATTAGACGGTTAATGTTAAGTAGTTCTGAGAGAGTAGTGCAGGGTGATCATAAAGTCCTACCCTCATTACAAATTTGGAAAATCTTTTTGCAGTTTGTCCCTCGAACAATACTGCAATGAGATTTTTTTCTCAAAAAAAAATAGTCCTTCTGGTGTATATAATGACCGCGCAATGTTAACGAAAGTCATAAATATTTTTAAAATCAAGAATAACAAGCTTCAATTCTTGAAGTTAAATTTTCAATGCCTCGTGTCATAGATTACTATTGCTGAAGATATAAAAATATGCTAAATTGCGTTGTATTGATATCGTACAAGGAGTTTGTAAATATGAATTGAAATGCAAGTATTGATTGATTTAGTCATTCATTGTGCCACTTAATTTTTCGTTACACAAATTTGTTAACAAAAATTCAGTTCTTTTTTGTGTTCATTCAATTGGTATTGCATTTACGTTCAATATAATTGAATGAAGACGTGACAAGTTTTTCCTAATTTATGTACTGATTTACATTCAAAAAACATGTTTGAAAACTTGAAAATCACATTTTTAGAATTTTAAAATTGGGGTCCAAAATGGCCCAACAGTGACACCAACGTTAAATTCCCCACAGTGATGTTAGATGTTTAAAACATATTTTCTGAAATGAGACATTTTTAATGAGAAATTATAATCACTTTATGCTCTTCCTTGGCTTATCCTTATTGTTCAGCATGCCCTCAACATAGTCTTTGATATTAAAACGGTCATTAATATTTTTTTTTTATTTTCAGCACCCGCCGTTCGACGACTGGATAGCACCTCCCCCCGTTTGCCTCAACCCAATGACAAGCCAGGACCGACGACCAACACGGGGTGAGCGATGGCGCCACAGTAGCGTCTTTTTTATTTTGACAGTGTTCGCTTTTTCGCGTTAGTTTCGCTGCATGAACGAGCTATAATGACCTTCAAACGTACAATAATGACGTTGAATTTCTGTTTATTACTGATGATTACTGATGAGAAATGAGAATTGACAGCTATGGCAGCGCCATCTGTGGCTGCCTTGGAAGCTATTGGGAAATTAGTAAGATAGAAATCCAACCAAAAAAAACTTTAGTTCTTCTATCTGCTTCCGAAATATGTGCCTCTTAACGCCTTATTTTTTGTAATGAGGTCAGCACTTCATGATCACCCTGTACGTCAGGACTTCATGATCACCCTCTACGTCAGGACTTCATGATCACCCTGTACGTCAGGACTTCATGATCACCCTCTACGTCAGGACTTCATGATCACCCTCTACGTCAGGACTTTTTGATCACCCTGTACGTTAGGTCGTTTAGATCACCCTGTACGTAACGTCAGGACCTTTTTGATCACCCTGTACGTAACGTCAGGACCTTTTTGATCACCCTGTACGTCAGCGAGTAATTCGGAATCTGCTTAAGATACTGTTGCTAGGCTGAGCAATCAGGTGTGCTAATTATTTGACACCAGATTCGTAAATCCAATCTGGATTCAGCTTGTTTTATCAATACCCTGTTCATGGTTGACCCTTGATGACCCCGTATCGATCACGTGCCTAATGTTTGCGTGAACAGAGATCTTCCTGGATTAATCGAGATTAATTATTCCAGGAAGTCGGTTCATCTTTTGCTAATCCCTAGCTGCATCTTTCAAATTAAGAATGATAATATCGGAAATCACTCGAGGTATTGCCGCACTTGTGCATGTATTGGTATAGTCTTTTTTTCTATGGTTAGTTGAAAATTTTAAATTGGCCACACACGATCCGCAGGTGGAGCAAGGGGTGGGGGGGGGGGAAGTCCGAGACGAGCGGCATTTTTGGGTAATTGATGGACAGGATTTCTGGGTTTGGTTCAAAGGAAACCGTTTGCTAACCATATCTGAAAAGGTGAGTTGGCTCAGGTGTGAGAAAGACATTTTGCCACAGAAAATAAAGGTTTTTAGGGGAGGGTCCCATGGGCGTCTGCGGGGGTATTGTGCCCCTAGCATGGCCCTTACCCCTATGGGGATTCAGGCCCCAGACGGGACACTCGTTGTCTGGACACAGACCAGCTTCTCGTAAACTTAATCTACCCCAACCTTAATATGGTGCAATAACACCAGGTGACTGCAAATTTCTGAAAATCGAAATTCCCTGAGTTTTCCAGGGTCATATTTTACTTTTTCCAGGTTCAAAAATGTTTTAATAATCTGGCACATAAAGGGTGTCCACTGGGCTGGAAATCCTGGAAAGTATACTGGAATTATTTTTGTCACAAATTGTCACCATGGTGACTGCAAATTTCATGAAATAAGAAATTCCCTGAGTTTTCCAGGTTTTCCAGGGTCATATTCTACTTTTTCCAGGTTCAAATTACTACAAAATTACTCCGAAAATTACGCCTTTGGCATTCCATTCATTTTCTGGACATGTATCACTAATTGTTTTGAACACACGAGCTAAAATCCATAATTTGTGCCAGAAAGTTTTTTAAATTGTCTAAATTTAAAAAAAAAAGTTTTGTAGAAATGTTTGAAAAAACAATGTACTGGAGAATCCTGGAAATATAATGGAACAATGAAATTACGGTTCAGTAGACTACCTGATATGGTATTTGGCACCAAATGCCAAATACATGTAATACAGTAGATTTTAGGTATGTTTTCGAGGAAACAATAAAAAATGAAAGAAGTTTCTGCGATAAATTTTAAATGAAAAAAACTAAATCAGCAATACTAGATCATAATTGTTAATATTGACAGAAATTAACTCCATAGATGAAAACTTTAAAAAACTTCCAGAAACAACGGATATTATAGGTGTAATCTCTTGAATAGTGTATTGATAACAACGGGAACACAGGCAACAATTTTCTTTGAATAAAAATCACACATGGCTAATTTTAGGGGAAAGGTAGAATTTAGACTGTAGTGTCACTATCATTATAACGAAAAAAAAATACAATTTTGTTAAAAAAATTTTGTCAATTTTTATATAATTTGAGACCCTACCCCCCGCAGGGGATCGATAGCTGCTCATTGTTGACGCTGTGTGGCGACGATAGCAAATTTGGGTGACTTTATTTTCATTCCCTTTATTAAAAATACTAAAAAACTGACTGGCGTCACTCAGAATAGCAATAAACGAAAATTCTCAAAATGATAAAAAAGTGGCTTTTATCGTTTCAAGAGCCCTTCTCGGAAACAACTTCCATTGGGGGGGGGAAAGTGAGGAAGAAATCATTTTAAATGTTGCTCGGAGGTATAATATCGATCGCTGGGCTTTTATACGAGCTATACAGCAATGAAAATCAGTTTGCCTGAAATTTACGACTGGGTATTTGGCGAACTCGTTGTTCGCCATAACCTGGTAGCGTTCGTCTTACTTGTTAAGAAATTTCTGCATTTGGATTCACTACGGTATAGTCCCTGCCAGTGCCATGTTGCGCCATAGACGCGACGTAAAAGTGGGCTTCTCCTAACGGCTCGCGAACTGGCAGTGATTGCCTAGCCATTAGGGGCAGCTACGCAATTTACTTTTTTAGGTTAGTTTAGGTTTGGATATGCTTATTAGGTTATGATGAAGACATAAAACACAAAATAGCACAGCAAATTTGTATCGAAATATGCTGCATGAAAAATGGCGGATTTAGACGCCCAAATGCACATTTTCATGGCAAAAAACGTCAACTAGGACCAGAAGTTTGCCAACTTTGCTTCATTATTACTTCTAAGCTTTGAGTTAAAATTCATCGTTTCTGATTGGCCTTTTAGACAAAATCGAAACATTTTGTGTCAATGATTCAGGGCGTCCACCTAGCATGACTCATGCGAAATTCATGAAACTAAATTCAGGTTGTCGAAGTCATGGAAGACTTTAAAAGTCATGAAAGTGACATTAGGGCCATGACATTGTTGCTGTGATTGATTCACAGAATAGGAATTTGAGTCACAATTCACCATTTGCTTGTCATCAAAAACAATGGGGGAATAATCATGCCATCACTGTGCACATGGTAGAGGATGTTTATGAAAATCACCATTTAGTGATGACATGAAACTTGAACTGCCCCATATTCTAATATGTATTGAAAATGTTTGAGATCATGAAAAAGTCATTGAAAAGTCATGGAATTTGCAATACCACAGGATGTCTACCGGTCATCGAAGTCATGGAAAAGTCATGCAATGATTCAGGTCGTGGAACTCATGGAACAGTCGTGAAATTTACACCAGGGTCATGACATTTTTCTTTTTATTGATTCACAAAATGAGAATGTGGGTTTAAATTCTTCTTTGTCACCTATTTCCGCAAAAATTTCGCTTACGGCGTGTTTTTTGGCCAATAATTATGTCGCCACAGTGGTAGACAATGTTTCGGAATATCACTATTTAGTCAGGCATAAAACTTGGATGACCTCATATTCTAATAGGCATGGGAAAAAAAGGTTATGGAAAAGTCATGGAATTTGCCATACCAAATCCAGTAGACACCCTAAATGATTGTCATCTTTGGGGGGGGGGGATGCCACGATGTGATCAAATATTGACATGTAGGGTGCTAATGACGTGTAAAAGTGGTAACATAATACATGTACATGTATTTGAACGTCCCTATGGTGCAATTAGCTTGTTTTTGAAAGGAAAGTAAGAACATACTGTCGCAAAAATGACTTCGTTAATGAAGTTTTTTTTTCTGAATATGAATGTCGATTTTCGGAAACTCGATTGCATTAATCGATCACATATGACCCACACTCAATTCTCGTAAATTGACGAAATCAATGCACAGCATGTTATGTGGGATTTCTACCGCGAAATTTGCCCCGGTGCACATCCTTAGTGCCCTGTTTTGGAGGTTCTCAGAAAATCTAGGGCAGCTTTGTTTTGTTTCTTGTTGTTGGAATCTTGGTTGAGATCGTGAATATGAAGATGGCAATTACGGTATAATTCCCGAACGTAATCAGTACCTGTTCAATTTCTGTTCAGACGTTTCAACAAAAATGTTCGCAATTTACAGTGGAAGATGGGGCCGAACAAATGTATGCTGGCCGTATTTTTACGAAATTCGCATTAAATGGAACACGAAAGAGGAATGGAACATGATTCTGGCGAAAATTCGAATTGTTGCGCATGCCAATTTGGAGTTTTGTTTGCTCACGTGCTCTAAATGGAACGACTTGGGCAAGTTAAAACTTGTTGAAAGGCCAAAAGTTAAAGGGTGGTCAACTTTGTTCCATTCAACAAATCATTGATCAACTCCTAATTCAAGCCTATTGAAAGCGCGTTTTCACCTTTCAACTCGCTTTCAAAACTTGAGAACGCAGCTTATGGCGTGTTAAACTTTGGATTCAGGGCTTGCAAATTAATACATGTACTATTTTTGTGGTCTGATATTGTGTGAAATTTCGTGTAAAATGTTAGGGGAATTACTGAAAAGTTGTTAGGGAAAGTCAGGGAAATCGATTTGAGTGGGAACTCTGCCAGCGCCAACTGCCTTGCTTTAAGGCGTCACTAGTCGGTCCTACAGCGTTATACGTTCCCCACTGGCCCGCAATGGACGCAACCAACTGAGCAACAGCGCGGATTGGCAACTTCGGTGGTTTTCGTATTTCTACTGTCGTGTCGACGCTGATTATTCGGAGAAGAAAAACAATTGCGAGCAGTAGTCGAAAGTGAACTGTTTGGTCGTCCAATGTACGGCGTCTCTCGTGGTCTCGTTTCTCAGCTTCGCACTTGGGTGGTCTCTCGACTCCTCCCAGTCTCCCACGCCACCTCCTACTTCTCATCTTCGCTGACATCGTCGCCGAAGAAGTTTTTTTTATCGTCTTCATCACCGAATTTATCGCACGGAAATGGAAATCTGGCGCGTTTGCACTTTCGATTGAAATAAGGACACCCAGAGGTGGTCTCTAGACACGTTTCGCGGTGGTCGTTCATCGTTTTTGGATCGCATTTTCAACCCACTCCAGTGTCCGGATCGCACGCTGGATTCAACCGGAGTCGAGAGGGTGTATTTCGCGGTTGAAAATCGTGCGGTTGTTTGAGTTTTTTCGCTGCCATGCTAGCGACCTGTTGTACGTTGGGGCCTCCGTAGTTAGCCCGTTCTACGCCGTGACGTCATTTCGTGGAACACGGGCACGTGAGTGACGTTGGTCACATGATCGCTTCATCTTTCAACATTATCGCTCTGGTTTTGTGTCAGATTATCCTTTGGACACAGGATTTTCGACAAGATTTTGAGAGGATGTAAAGGATTACGCGATGTTTTCGCTATGTTCGTTTACCCCGAGTGCGTTTTTTGTGTGATACATTTGAGAGAAAAGTCAGTACCGAGAGGGACTCCGTAACATCCTTTCTTAACGTTGGCACGTGCGAGGAATCCGCGTTCTAGAACTGCTATTTCTAAAACTGCGACGCCATCTTGCCTACTGCCTTAATTGCTGGTTTTATTAAATTTCGAGCTATTTAGATATTTTTCGCTTAATTCCTCGGCTTTACCGTGAAATTTATGCCCGCGAAGTGCATTATTAGTATGAAGAAGAACCCACGTGTTTGGCTATCATTTGGCGTGGGAGTATCGACAAAGTGCGCACGTTTGGATCTGTCCATATGGAATAATTCGTTCCTCGGCGAAGCAAGCTACCATGTAAACCAATTGATGTAAACTGGGAATGAACGGATAATTCGACCATCAGTGGATTAACGGTCGTTTTAAACTACGTACGAAACTAATTTCCAAATTCGCGGACTGCGCAGTTTTCCAGCATCGACGCAAAAGGCGTTTTTAATGTGAAGCTGCGAAGAATCGCCATAGGCCTGTGAAAGGGCAAGGTTCATAAATATCTGGATATAAGTGGGTGGATCAGTAGGTCCATTTAGGGCCAGTGGTCATCGCGTGTGCTGTCAAGTAGAAGTGGAGATGAATTCGAAGTGAGCGGACGAGAGAGCACTACGAGTCGAACTTTGACCTCAGTCTAGACAAGGCTGACATGTCCACTTCCGGTTTTGGATAAATGCTATCCTGTGTCCGGAGCGGGGTTCGGGGCAGGCTGGACGCCAGGTTTCAAGACAGCCCCCGTTCGCCACCCCCGCCCTTCCATGGGGGTGTGGAGGCATTCTTCCCCACGGCCCAAGCCGTGCTCCTTCCATGGGAACTCGATTGTCACTTCTTGCAGTTCAGGTAAAATCGCCCTTGCGGTCAAGCCTATGGCCACGCATCGCTCACCTGTCAAACCCCGCTCGACCACAAGCTGGGTTTGCTGGGCGTTGCGGTGAGGCATTGTTGCTGGTGTTTTTCTACCAAATTGTGAGAGGTGGCGCGTGGCCAGTTATCATGGCTTTGCTTTCTACCCCTTTTCTAACCGTTGTGCACTTGTACAGTGTATGCAGTGCAGGTATAGGCAGTGTACCAAACAGAGAAGTGACTTGGCCGTCTGGAAAAGTCAGGGCAATCCACTTGGTCTGGAAAAGTAAGGGAAATTTACTTGGTCTGGAAAAATCAGGGAAATTGATTTGCTCATAAAGTCATGGTAATTCATATAATGTCAGGAAATTTGTTGTGGCATCTACAACGATTTTGATTGGTATAAAATGTTTTTGTGATTTTCCTTTTTTAAATAATGTCGTCTTGAGGCGTGTCCATCATCATTAATATTTCCTAGGATTTTTTTTTAAAATCCACTAAAGGTTTGATTAAAAAAAGATTTTGCCTATAGCAGTCCAAAATGAAAATACTCAAATTTTGCTTATCGCGTTTCTAAATGACGAAAAATGATAAATTTGGCTACTTATCCAAATTTAAAAAGAAAATAAGCCTAAACAGTTTCCATCAGTTTTACATTGAATAATTTTTTTTAATTTTTTGTAGAAAAACGTCCACAAAACGCAGCGTTTGAGATTAGTTGGTTTAAACCACTAGTGTTCCCAACGTCATTAATATTTCTGAAAAACGTTTTGAGAATAATACACTAAAATCCATTATTTCGTGATCTCGACTTAGCAATTTCCAACATATGACATTTGAAATGGGAGATCATGTCCTGTCTGATCTGAGTCTATATCCAACTCTTCCCGACTATGTTCATGATTTCTGAAAAACGCTGAACGCTTAATTGCTTCATTAAATGTTTGAAAGGAACATAAATACAGGGTGCGAACGAGCTGATTACTCCCAAGATTTCAACAGGGTTGAGCTAAACTCAAGACTTGGCTCTGTCTGATGTAAAAATATGTGCCATCCGTAAATGATGCTTGTTTTAACTTGTCTGGATTTTTTTTTTTCGAAAAGTCTGGAAATTTGGAAAACCTGGAAAAGTCGGGGAAATTTGATTAAAGTTTTGGTCAGACACGTTGAGCCTGTCCTGAGAACAAGAAAGCCGACATGACATTGCTTTGTATGCACACATTTGACGTTTTTTAGCACACGTTTTTGCAAAAGCATGTTAAGTTGGGAAATTGTTATCTTCTACATCACACACAAAACCACTTTAGATGATGCACCAAGTTCTCAGCAAACGGAAATTTCCCCACGCCATTGGTTAAAAATGCATGTCTTGCTCACCCTTGCTCCCAGCTCGCTACTGCATGCATCTCAAGCAGTTTCTTACATGGTTTATCGTTCCTCCCCGCTTTTTGCGAGTATTATTCCATGCTCTTAAATCATGTCGAAGATACTAATAATTTTGATCGCTAGGTCAAAATTTGCAGATTTAGCCATGCTTTAGTGGCGCACGTAGGCGCTGGCGGCCAAAAATTTAAATAACGTGACGTCATCGAGGCACGTACGTACCACGGTGACGTCATTGACCTCGCTTTTTTAACTAAAAACGCATAGGCGTGCGCATGACGTCAGTTGGAGCCCCCCAACGTTGGCTCAAATTAATCGATACATTCGTCTCGGCCTACAAACCTTTAAACCACATTACGAGCTCTCATAACGCTAATGATAAAAACCACAAGTGTGCTTGAGAGACGATGTGGCAATAGGGGGCGCTGCATGGGAGCTTGTAACAATTTGCATATGGTTACAGTAAAAAGTGTACTTTCTTACATACATGTGTCAGCGTTCATACCGTCAGGGAAAGTCAGGGAAATTCATAATGTCTGGTAATTGTTGTGGCACAACTATTTTGATTGGTGTATCTCACGAAAAGCATTAGAAAAGCAGTATTTGTGATCAACGTTTTCTAAAAATGTCGCCCATGGCGTTTTCATTATCATTAATTTTCCATATGAAAAATTCACCTAAAATGCATTATTTTTCTTTAAAAAATTTCGCCTTTGGCGTTTCCGTCATTATGAAGAATTTTTTTAATATTTCAAAGTTCTCAAAAATGCAGTGTTTGACTAGTGGTTGCAACCCCTAGTGTTCGTTCGCGTCATTATTAATATTAATACACCATATGGTATATTTGCTCGGATCAAATCTGGAAAAATTGTTGCTTGAAATTGTGTGGAAATTTTCCAAAAAGTGTCTGGAATACCTGGAAAAGTCAGGGAAATTCAACTGAAGATTTGGCTAGTGTTCCTGATAGAAAATAGAAAAAATATAGTAAATTCTAGCGTTGTAGATAAAGTTAATTTTAATTACATATGACCTTATTTATTTGATAAGTTAGGGAAATTAATTAGATTTGGCCAGGGAATAATTAGTCGAAATTCGTGAAAATGTCAGGGAAATTGAGATAGTCTGCAACAGCGAATTGATTGGTCATCATTTTTTTTTATAAAATGTTGGAATAAAATCCACCATTTTGCTGTTTTTGCTTTTTAAATCTCAAGTAAAATGTCGGGGATTTGATTGAAAAGTTGTCAGGGAAATCGACTTGAGAATTTGAGTGGGCACCCTGTAGGCCTATGTAAATGTAATTAAATTGCTATTGGAGACAATTCCCAAGAGCGATGATTACATGTACATTGTCACCCAATTGAGACATGACAGGGCCAAAGTTTAAACAATGACTTAATTAGTGAATCAAGTTTATAAATTATTAAGCTCGTACGTTAACCCAGTTTGACACTTGAAACAGTGGCTTTTCAACAACAGTTATAATTAATGTGCTGGTTGTCTGAATTCATGCCAGACAATACCACGAAGGAAAAGTGCGTGATTTTGTTAACATTACAAAAAAAGTCGTGTTTCATAATAACATATCAGATGATGAAATGGTTTTATGGACTTTGACACTTTCTGATAACTTCCAGGGACCCTGTATTCAGGTATGGGGGACATGATTTAATTATGGACATCTCTGATCATTTCGTCCCCTTTTCTCATAGCTTTTATATTTATAGCCTTGTTCACACGTAGGAAACTTTTTCTGGAAACATAGTTTTTAATTAAAAATGTTTCCGCATTTCTATCGAGAAAACGTGGAAAAAGGTCTCAAATGTTTTCTCAAAGATGTTTCCATACTAGAAATGGGCCACTAGAAATGTGTAAACGTTTTGATGAATTTGTTTTCAGAAACCATGTTTTATAAAACGTTTGCTAGGTGTTGACAAGGCTATAAATGGCTATCTAGGCCAGCATGCATGGCAACCTCTGGCCCTTGGACCAACGCTGCAATGTCCACTACTCTCAGCATTTGGCCCAAAATTGGAACAAAGAAGGTGTGAAAAGTAACAAAGGGAGTAAAGGGTGCTGAAGGAGGAGCTAAGAAACTAACCCCTTTGTTATTGGTCACATTGTCTTTACTCTTAGAATTTCATTTCAATTTTACTAATTTTTATTCGACCATACAGTACATACAGTGTGATGGGAAGTTGGTCCTTAGCTTAGATATACAATCAGTATTTGCAACTGGAGTAGGACACCTGCATTCAGTATTTTGTAAGTAGGCCTATTACATTTCCAAATTTCTGCCCAAAAATAAACTTCAGTATCTACAGTTAAATACAGCAAACGAGGGATGTGCCCAGAAAACTTTCAAACTTTTTTCTTCACTAAAATTAGCTTTTTATTAACAACAAATGAAAAGAAATTATTTGAGAAATGATTTTTCAAATGTGTACCTGTGGCATACACTTAATTACTAATAGTGTGTTGCAAATTTATCATAAACTTTGCAGGGCTAAAATCTTCGTTTTGAGATCTGATTTTTCTCAACTTTTTCAATTTATTTGATTTATCAATCCTTTTCAAGTTATCCAATAACCAAAAATATGCTATTTCAAATCAGCGTCATCGTATATTTAATTAATGCTAATGAAACTGCCCGTATTGATTGACCTCGTTTTGACGTAATCCCTTAATTTACGTTAATTACTTTTAACTCGATTAGGGAACCGTGTCTTAACCTTCGCGTATTACTGTACACTCACTGTACCTCAGTTGGTCAGTTTGGCACGATGAAGTGGCGTGGAGTAACCATGTTGCATTCTGTCTGCGCTTGCAGTCAATATCAATTTGTCTCATTTGGCAATCGAGATGAAAATGAAAGTAGAACGAGCATGCTAATGCACAGATGGCCTATTAAACGCGCTTTGTTTCTATGCCAAAACCGATACACGTCACCCGCTAATCTCTGTTTATGGCTAATTCGAGGTGCCTAATCGTAAGCAATAGCCAACGTTTCCAGAAAATTAACAAAGTCATTTTCTGGCTACAGTGAGCATTTTCCTCGCTATATGTACATGTATTCCTACATGTGGCTCAATGTGGTGGCAATTGTGAAGTCAGGTATACATGTTGGTTGAAGTCCCATTGAAGTCATAGAAGTTTGAGGTAAAGTTCTTAAAGTCACTGGAAAATATGGCATAGTATATAGCCTATCCACAGACTACAGACTTTAGTGACTACAGTGGACCTTCAATGATACTTGAAGTGGACTGAATGGGGACTTCAATGGCTTCATGATAACTTCAAGGACTTCAGTGGAACTTCTAGGACCTCTGGTAGCACGTGCAAATTCCTCAAGAGAAACCAGGAAATTCTTGAAGTCTCATTGAAAACATACTGAAGTCCTTCAAGTCCCGATTCGCCTCTACATGACTTGATGGTGATTTCAAGGTGATTTTAAGCTCTTGATGGGGACTTCAAGGACTTCAGTATGACTTTCAAGGACCTCATGTAGCACTTGGAAATTCCTCAACTGAAGCCAGGAAATTCTTGAAGTCTCATTGAAGTCCTGCTAAAGTCCTTCAAGTCCCAATTCTACGTCCATGACTGAATGAGACTTCAAAAACACTGAATGGGGACTTCAAGGACTTCCTAACTTAGCAGCCTGTCAAAGTAGTAGCATGTGGAAAACTTTCTCAATTAAAGTCAGGAAGTCCTTGATGTCTCAATGAAGTCTTTCAAGTCGCAATGTGGTCATTAAAGTCTGGGAGTCAAGCTGAAGTCCTTGAAATCTACCGTCAGGTGTGCGCAATTTTTAAAAGTTGCCACCCCCTCGACTTAAGTCAAGTATCCTTCATGTAAATCCGTTACATGTACGGGTTACACGTACCCCTTTGTTTTATTGATTCGGATTACGTTGCTTGCAGGATATGATAATGGGAGTCTTGGGCCTAGGGTTAATGACCACAGCTTGCAGACTGTTTACAGGTTACCTATAAGTTCAATTTACTCAGCTCAAGCAAATTTCGTGAACGAGGAATTTGACGTTCAGTAGCAGTTTCTGCAAGATTGATAAAAGCCTTTAGATACAATCATCTGTAGCGGCCATTGAAGATTAGTGCTTTCTAAGCCCTGTGGGATTGTCCACTCGTCCTCTTGGCTTTTATCAAAAGTGAAATTCCCTTTGATCTAACAGGGGAAAAATACCTTACGGCTGGGTAAATATCGTAAGCTGATGTTGAAGGGAATTAAAGATCAAGCGGACATCAACAAACATTCTGTTGCAGCAAAGCTAATTAGGAAATGCTCCTCTTAGATTTTTTTGGCAAAATGCCCATACAAATTCGTTACGACCTATGGAATAATTTCAGATTATTAAGACAGATAATAGATTACATGTATGTGATCATTGCTTCGGTGTTCATGCTGTATATGGTAATGTAAATGTCAAAAGCAAGTTTTTAAAAGGAAAACATTGCCATGACTCAAACATGAAATTCGCCTTGATAACGATGAATCAACTTCTCCTGTGCCCTAGTTGTAGCTCCAGTTAATTAAATCGGTCATGTTTGTGTACTTATCGAAAAGCAAAACTATTTGTTTCTGGTACATTTGTGTTTGTGGCTTTTTAAGTTATGTCACCATCTTGAAACTTGCTAAGAAATTCAAGAAACTACAGGGTATGTGTTTCCTGTCTAATCTTAAATACAGATTTCAGGATTTTATTAGTTTTATAAAGAATCTGAAAGTCAAACAAGTATCACACCAAGGGCATTTGGTTCTTGGCACAGTGTTAATTATCAGAATGGGTTTTGAACAACAAATTACTTGTAGTTCTTGATCTCATGGTCAGAACTTAAATAAAGTTGCCAAAAATCTGATTTTGTGTGAAGCTGTAACAATATGCGTAATACTATGACAAAACTTGTTATATTGCAAAGTTGTTGACTTGCTATGTAAACTTGTTTTAAAATGAGAATACAAATTTTATTTAACATGTTATGTAACATTTTTCTTGTTATATATCGGGTTACATTTTGTCTCGGTAAAGATCAAATGACGTTAGACAGCTGGGTATAGTCACTATGTAACATAACATTGTAAAATAACAAATTAATTGTTAATTTTGTTGCGCAATTGGTCATATGGCGTCATATACAAATTGTTATGGACGGTACACTTCTTGTAAAAGTAACTTTATGAAAAAAAGTTATACAACTTGTTTGAAAACACGAAGAAAAAATGTTATTTATTACCCACGTAATCAAGTGGACGTTTTATAACAAGTTTACGAGTGTAGACGCATTAAAACATGTTACAGAGCAAAAGTTTTACAAAATCCTTCCATATTTACCTATACATGATGGATAACACGCAACTTACATGTAGTACTGTACATCACAAGACACATGTTACATACTACTCATAACAGTTGTACAACAGAGTTAAAAACTAATTTGTTATAGTACAATTTTTGTTTTATAGTGGAAACGCAATTTTATACAGCTATTTATCCACTAGATAACTGAACATTAGAATATAACAAATTAGTTGTTAATGCAAGATGCTAATGACTTCGCTGCCATGCTGGCAAAACCACAGGTCCTCTCGTTCTGGTGGTTTACCTCCTTAAGTTTCAGACATTTTTGGCCATTTCCAAAAATGTCCGAAAAAAATCTTAAATGTGCCTGATATCCCTGGGAATCTCACAGTAACTTGTTATGGATGGTATACAATTGTTTC
>JAQGAF010001952.1:0-26148 GCA_034687865.1 Kryphioiulus occultus
TAAAATGTATCAACTTGGATCATGCCCTTTCTGCTAGTCTTGTCTTGCATCATACACCTCGATAATGGCTTGTTCCATTTAGGTGACTAGAACAAATCAATTTGAATCATACTCTTCCTGCAAGTCTTGCCTTGCATCATACCCTTCCTGCAAGTATTGCCTTGTATCACACCATTCCTGCAAGTCTCGTCTTGCGTCATACCATTCGTGCAAGTCTTATCTTGCATCATTACCTTTAATGCCGTTTATTTCACTTAAATTAATCCCATAGGTAAAACTATGGATTACAGTAAGTAATTAAGTAGAAACAAATATAATAACCAAATAATTATCATTAATAAAAGTAAAATATTAAATTAATTATTAAATTAGTGGCAATTAAATGTGGCATATAAAATTCATGTACCCTCCATTTTCAATTTGGGTCAGTTATTCACACTTATTCAGTTTTACTAGATCAATAGCCAATAACGCATGCAAGGCCATACATACATGTATGCAAATCAGCTAAAGGATAGCGAAACAATGGCGTTTTTTGTAATGATCTACATACTGAGAGCATGTTCATGATTTTCTGGCTTTGCTAGGGCATTTAAAATGTGTGCTGAGAGCATGTTCACGATCAAGTTTCCAACATGATTTTCCATAAAGCTGCGTTCTCACAAGTTGATTTTTGTCGATCAAATTTCTGTTGAAAGCGAGTTCAAAAGTGAAAACACGCCTTCAACAGACATGAATCAGAGTTGATCAATGATTTGTTGAATCGAACAAAGTTGACCACCCTTAAACTTTTGGTCATTCAAAAGCTTTCAACTTGCTCAAGTCGTTCCAATAATTGTTGATCAGCACCATTCTCGATCAACATTTGCCGAACAATAACTGTTGATCGCCAACGCGTTGATTGAGAACGCAGCTTTAGAGGGAGACACCTACACTGTACATGTACATATGACAAATATGTATATGTAATCGAGACTTAGCGTTTTATTCGCCGAAAACTTTGGCCTACGAAAACTTGTACGAAACCATAGCCGCCATTTTTTCTGTGTTTTCGGCGAAAACTTCTTTCAGCCTACGAATAAATCGGTTTTATTCGTAGGCTACGAATTCTCAAACGAAAACTCTGTTATGCTAGACCAGCTAGAGATCAACTTCACTTTAAACCTATGCATTAGTGCATCCTGTATAGGGACATATCTACTCAAGAGGTGGTCACACAGATTCATTTCTCTTTCGTACGGAAAAACGCAATTCAAAATCTTCATACGAAACGAATAATGGTAAGTTTTCGGAATTTATTTTTCGTGGTGCGTTTTCGGCAAATAAAACGCAAAGTACCTAATCTGGTTTTCCATCACCGGGTGGGAAACTGCCATTACCTAGTCTGTAAAACTAGATTTTAGCTCGGTCTGTCTTTAGTATTAGGGCAGGCCCCAACCTATCCAACAGGTACCACCCTGCTAGCTGCCTTTTTCATCCACTGCCGAGCAACTTCCTCCACTTTACCAAATCTCGTTTACAGAATAAAAAGGTCCGTTTTTTGCTCTCGTTTCGTTCCAGCGAATTTGCTCGCAGGCGGAAGTTCCCATTGAAGCGGCAGGAGGGACCAGCCAGCAGCCGGCAGGGTCGCCATGGCAACGCGTGCGGGGAAAAAAGGCGCGAAAAGGCGCCATTTTGCGGACGAGGCGGAGGGCAGCACTGGCGCGAGTCGTCGATCAGCCGATCAGCCGACGATCCTGCAACTGAGTCGGCCGACCCAGCCATGGACCGAAGCCGCTGCAGTCGCTGAAAAGCAAAGGCAGATTGAGCGGGAAAATGGGCGCCAGGAAGCGGCTTTTGGCCTGCTTTTGGACGGCGTTCTGCGTAACCACCCTGTGCCGCGCCAATCACGAATCCAAGCGACTCTACGACGACCTGCTCAGCAACTACAACCGACTCATCAGACCCGTCGGCAACAACACCGACAAGCTCACCGTCAAAATGGGACTCAAGCTGTCGCAGCTCATCGAAGTGGTGAGTTTTTTTTTTCTCACCAATTTTGGGCTCTTGGGGGATTTTGTGTTAGCTGTTTTGGAATGTGGGCGGGTGGGGGGTTTGGGCACCGCGGTGGATTGTGGGTGGGGGCCGGGAGAGGAAGCGGCTACCCATAATGCAACCCGTACCGGAAGTGGGCTTTGGGCCGCTGCGCATGCGCCGAAATGTGGCTGGGTAGCCCAACAACAGCCACAGGTCGAAGCGCCACTGGATTCTGGTTCGTGGCACCTCGGCGGAAGTGCTGACCACGTGCCGGAAACGCTTGTAACAGGTGGGGACGAGGCTGGCATCCGGTTTGCGAACCAGCGAAATTGAACTTTGGATGGTTATGGGCTTCAGGGAGGTTTCTGCTTGGTTATGTGCAGTTGAAGGTCACACAGTGTAACGTGGCACAACTTTCAACAAGCAGTGTTTAGGAAGAACTGAGCTGTTTCTGCGCTCAACATGGAACATTAAAATCAAACTGAACATAGAGCATCTACATGTACAGTAAGCGTACATCCTTGTGCAAAATAATGTTGTGGATGCACCTAAATAAAACCAACACTGATACCCTTGCTCCACTACAACACCCAGGTATTAACCCGGTTTGTATCCACCTTGGCCTTTTGGAATGCCTAACCTAACATAACCTAACTTAACCTAATATAACCTAACCTAACCTACAAGGGCATGGTTAGGCTAGGTTAGGTTAGGCATTCCAAACCTACAAGGGCATGGTTAGGTTAGGTTAGGTTAGGCATTCCAAACGGCCAAGGTGGATACATACCGGGTTAATACCCAACAACCAACCTACACGAAATAGAGCTTCAGATGGCTAGAAGGGCCTCAAGGTTGTCTCTGGTTGGATTGTTCTGTTCAATTAAGCGTAACTCAGTACGCTCATTTCGCCTACACCTACAGTACATGTAAAATAGACGTCACAGCATTATAAAATGCAATGTTTAGCTTAAAATGGCTATTTCCTTGCGTATTCTGTATTCTTAGTGTTGTATTCTGCCAGTTAAACTTTAAATACACGTGTTTATTCAATTATAGATTATACAGTGTATAATTGCACATCTTAATTTCAACAAGCAGTGTTTCGGAAGAACTGAACTTCTTCTATTAGCTACAGGGTAACTCGCATTCTTCAAAATGTAAAAAACATGTATGTGTCGTATACATGCATGTATTTTAAAACCACTGCAGCATCCAATTTACATGTCCATGTAAACCGGATGCCGAAGTCTACTGTAACTCAGTACTCTGTCTACAATCCGTAAGCCTACAATTAAATAAAATACAGCATCATTAGGGTGGACATCATCATTATCAAATTGTGTGTCTATGTTAGAGCGATTCTGCATCCGATCTACATGTACATGTTGATCTGATGTCCAATCTAGATTGGCTATTGAGAAAAGGTATAAGCGGTTGTGCACTTTAATCTAAGCATATCATGCATGTAAAAGTGTTTACCTCCCTTGACTTAAAGCAGATTTGATTTGAGAATCTGCATGAGGGTTGTTTTAAGAACACATTGGTACACAAGTAGCAAATACCATGTAAACACCTTAAACAGGCTAACTTGAGATGAGCACGTCATTTCCTATTAGTCTTTCAAAGTGTGAGTTAAGACCATGCTACTAAACCCTAGAATTAATTGTAGTCGTCAGTACAAGATCGTCGATATTGTAGAAATGTAACGTTTTTAATCACTACCAAACTAGATGGATCAGATTGTCCCAGTTATTTACAGCCAGCCCTGTGTGGCTGAAAGTTTCGGTGCCAAAACTCGTACAAAACTCGTCTAAGTTCTTTGAGAAACGTTATATGGCGTATCACGTATGTTACAGCCCCCTGCTGCTATTTCTGGAGAGACTTCCGGAAACGAGTGCAGAAATTGCGTTAGGTATTGATCTCTGGATGCGGGTGTGAATGGCTCCAGTATCCAGTTGGACATGGAATACAACGTTCTCACCTTGAAATCAAAACCCTCGATATCCTCATGCAACTTTATATTGCCCCAAGTATTGGAACATTAGCTTGACCGGAATTGCTTGCGAGCTAGAGGATGAGGTCACTTTTCTCCACGTTCTCGCAGTTCGTGACAAAATAATGAAGTGATGCTGCTTGTGCATCAGTCAACAAGCACCAGTTTTGGACGTTCAATCAGGCACTGGCTAATAATACAGAATATGCCCTGCTCCAGCATAGACATAATGAGATTAGGTTTAGGTATATATAATTTGAACAATATTGAAGAATACCTGAAGAACAAGGTTGACAATATATGAGAAAATGAGGACAATAAAGATTGTATTATCTTTCCTGTAAAATATTTTCCTCATGAATCTTGCAATTGTGGCTTATTCATTAAATGAAATGCAGATTAAATGCATGCTGGGTCATAGCATGAAAGCAAATGAAGATAGCACGATAAATAGTGTTAACCAGCGAAAAATGATATATTCTTGCCAATCTGGTTGCAAGAAGTTAGAAAGGGGATACCTTGTTTTATTGATGGAATTTGATCTTCGTAGTGATACATTGTAAAAACACTATTCAAGTACTGTCTGCACATGTAATGACTGTGCATCAAAGCAAGATTCCGACATTCAGAAATCTATTGAGACAATTTGGAGGAACAGATGCATCAAATGCTACAATATCATGGTTGACCTATCCAATAAGAAATGATAAACGTCAGAGAAAATGAAATGAAAGGCAACAATATTGCATTGTATATACCGGTATGCATGTAAGCAAGATTCAGACATGCAGGCATCTATTGAGACAATTTGGAGGAACCGATTTATCAATTGCTGCAATATCATGGTTGACCTCTCTCATAAGAAATGATAAAATAAATATCTAAGAAAATGAAATGAAAGGCAACAATATTTGTTTCAGATAATATTAAAAATAAAGGTAATGCCACTGCATATAATTTCTGTATGCAATTGATATATTCGTTCAGTACACATTGTACATGTATGCACTTGCAAAATAAAGGGTGATCATTAATTCCTGCCCTCATTGTAAAAATTAATCGTGAAAAACTGTTAGTTATCAGAATCAGCTTTTGGAAAAAGAATAGTTTTTTATTTCAAGTACTTCCCTGAAAACCAAATACATGAAATACAAATGTGAATTCCACATTTTTCCAAAATTGCTTCCATGTAGTATACTTAATGTATTGACTTAAGTATCATCCTGTAGATGTATGTTACTGTATTTTGGTGACTTTATACCCTTCAACATCGGCATGCATTAAACGTTTCTATGGTTAGTTTCCCATTTTAGGAACTTGGAACCATTCAGCTACACCAACCTATGTTCCTCTAAATAATACATTTCATAAACTCTTCATTTGCCAAAGAATCCACTAAATTTCAATTGACTAATTTTCAAAAAAAGGATGATTTTAGCAAAACATGCCCGCATCCCATCAACTATGTTGCAAAAAACTCTTTTCAGAATGTAAATTGATGCATCCAGACTTCTTTTATTTGAACTGGTAATGTTTTCTCTCACGTAGAATAATTCGCTCCACTCATACTGGTAGTTCTCGTTTGAAATGCTTCACGTTTGCATCAAATGCAAATAAAGCAACGTAAAACGAAATTGGGTTCTGAATGCTTACAACGTAGACTTAATTAAGAACTAAATAAAACGGAAATTGAAACTTTCAAAAGCCCTGAGTGGAAACATATTGGTCATTACTGTATATTCATTAATAAAAACTGAAAAATTGTACAGCTCCATGACCCTCAAACTGCTCGTGCCTTACCAAGAATGTCCTCAATTTCTTGGAAAAGAGGCATGCAGCGACACATGCGACAGGGGTGCGAAATTGCCCCATGTAATGAGACGTTATGGGCACCATAATTAACCGATATTCCCATAATCTAGCAGTAAATTTTCAGTATTCCTAATAGCTGCTCGATTTGATGACATCACCTGCAGTATTGCGAAATTCCGTAACTCTTGTATAATTTTTTCCCCCGAATTGAACGTGTTACCCATTAAAATAAGCCCGAACCGCCATAAAAGTGACGCTTTGCTTGGAAAACAAGAGTATGAAGAGGCCAAATGTACTTAAATGTGGGGACAATAAAAACGAATGGGGTCCCCAGCTTTATCTTGTATCGATTCCTTTCAACATCGACGCCATTAAAATCGACTGGCAGCTGCCTTCTTTTCGACCAATTTGGAGACATTAGAAAATACAACTTGGAATCGAATTTGTAAGTTGCGGTTTCTGACATTTTCTTTTACCGAAATGCAGAGTTTACACACAAATGTAAACTCACCAAAATTCTCTCATACTTTCAGAAAATGAGCTCCTAACTGATTGCATTCTGTTCACAACTACAGTATAGTTAGATGAATATGCTGACTGCATCTATTACAAAATCAAGTACATAATTTCTGATAGCAAATTACAGAAGGTTTAAAATTGATGTCTTGGGCAGATATTTTTTGCAGCTTTTTTGTATTGGTTAATTTGCTTAACATTTGCAATCTGATTGCAATGATTGGCGATCGATGTGTGTTGTTAAAGTACAGAAATCGGCACTGCTACGATATAGGCCCTGCTCTTGCCCTGCTTCGCCATAGATACAATGGGAAAGTGGGCTTCTGCTAATGGCTCCTAGACTGCTCTGATCGCCTAAAGCTATATGCAGTGAAGTAACTTAGCTTCACTTGAATAGGGATATATTGGTTGGGATATACATGCATGTTAGGTCATGTTAGTTTTTAGGTGTGTCAGGATGAGCACAACAGACAACTGCAAGGGGAAAAAAAGAAAAGATCAACAGAGCTATAACCCTTTCAGAAAATGAGCTTCTGATAGCATTTTATTGATATCTAGTTGAAAACTGAAGTACCGGTGATTAATTTGTAGTTAACAGATTTTCAGTGATGAATGCTGAATGTATCTATCACAAAATAAAGTACATAATGTTCTGATTGCAAATTACTGAAGATTTCAAATCGATGTCGTGGGCAGTAATTTTTTTGCAGTCTTTTTGTATTGTTTAATTTGCTAAGTAGTTGCAAACTTATTGCAATGTTTGGCTATCGATGTGCGTTATTAAAGTACAAAAATCAGCTCTACTACGATATAGGCACTGCTGCTGCCCTGCTTCGCCATAGACTGATTGCCTACAGTTAGATGGTAATTTAAGATTAGATATAGGTTATGTTAGGTTAGGTTAGTCAGGACAAGCACAGCAGACAAAGAAAAACCGCAATTTAACCACAGATTAAATTGTGACAAAATAGGTTAGGTTAGGTCAGGATGCGCTCATCAGTGAAATAAAAATCGACACAGCAATAACAACAACAAATTAAAAGAAAAAACATCTTGTCTACTAGACAAGTAGGGTGAAGTGTATGCATAATTTTTCGCATTTAGACCAGTTAGGATAGCACTCTACCTGCCTGTTGTTTATTGAAAATATTGCTTTTTGACAAGTTTCTGTGGTAAAAACAATGCAATATCAAAGTTCCCATTCACATGTCATAAAAAGTGGGGAGGGTTTTTCGACTGTACTACAGATTGGACCCTGATCCCATGTACACTATGCGAAAATGGGCTTCTCCTAACAGCTCCTACGCTGGCATTGATTGCCTGACGGATGGGTAGCTAAATAAATTCCATTGTTAGGTTATGTTTGATTTGGATAGCTACAAAAAAATCAAAAAAATATAATGATAAATTTTGACAGCTAGGGCAGATGTCATTCTGGTGTTACACAACTGCATCTATTAGACAGTTGCATGTATAAAATATATCGCGTACATTTGGAGCAGGGTCTAATCCGGATTTTCAGAAAGGGTTGTTGAGACTAAGCCCTTGGAAACGGTGCCTGTCTCAGCAACAACACCAGAACTTCGCAAAATGTTATGTGTCGGAATTTGTGAACTAATTGCTCTCGACTAAACACGAAATAGTCGTAATTAAATATTCCGAAAATTAATCGCGCCTATTTAGCGTCGCCATGGGATGCAGCATGTCATTCTGGAAACGAGCTGTGACAGCCCTGTACAAATCTGCACCATGAGAATAATGCGTTTATGACCAGCAAGTTTAATTTAATTAACAATGCTATTTGACATTACTGCTTTGTATTGCTTTATGGCAACTTCTGGCAAAACGATCCTGACAGCGAAAAGGGATACTGACATTATTAATTTCGGTATGGGCGTATGTCGACCTCTGAAAATCACGGAAACTGACTCAGAAGGTTGAACTGCAATGGTTACAGAATAACCCACGTGATGCTGCTTGATGGTATTGGAGAGCAACCTCAAAATTGTGTACTTGTACATGTTGCAGTTTGCTTCCAGGAATATATTCTGTTTACTTTGAACGTACATAAAGGGGTGCGAGCTTGACTTTATAAGTGCATGTTTGAAAAAGCTGTTTGCTTCATGTGACGATTCGAAGAAATTTAGAAGTCATAAAGTTTTCCAGATGCACATGTGTCATGCTTAGTTTATGGCATTCCAAACCTAACAGGATGCTTCGAAATCAATGGAACACTTTCAAATACGTACTTGTATAAGGCATTTAGTGTGTGTTAAATTCGTCTTGAATCATCCATTGTTTAATGCTTTGTGCAAATTAAAATAAAGTTAAGATCACTGATGAATTGTCAATAACAGTGCCATACAAAATGGGGCACTTTCTGTAAGGGTAACATGTACAATGAACATGATGGTGCTAGGAACATGTTGAGACACGGGATCACAATGTGACGTTTCCTGATTAGTTGAAGGAAACATGTTCAAATAATCATGCTGTTGCTATGCTATACATTATTCATATGTTAAACAGTTGTTCAGTATATTGTTCCTTTGTTACCTACTGTAGTTGTGCAGGTTGCTGTTCCAATGGTACATAGTTGTTCAACATGTAGTGTTCCAATGCTACATAGTTGATCAACATGATGTGTTCCTATGCTGTATGGTAGCTCATCAAGTTGTGTTCCTATGCTGCATGGTAGCTCATCAAGTTGTGTTCCTATGCTGCATAGTTGCTCAACATGTTGATCCTATGTTACATGGATGTTCAACATGTTGTTCCCGTGTTACATGGATGTTCAACATGTTGTTCCCGTATTACATACTTGTTCAACCCCTTTGTGTTACATACTTGTTCAACACGTTGTCCCTATGTTACATAGTTGTTCAACCCGTTGTCCCTAAGATACTGTACGTAGTTCTACTTGATGTCCGATTTTTGATTATATTATTGATCTACATGTTGTTCCTCTATTATTTAGTTGTTCAACACGTTGTACTTATATTACGTAGTTCACTTTTGAAGATTCAGATTTTATTCGCGTATCATAACAAGAAACAAATACAGTACTTAAGTTTCAAATATAGTGCCATCATGGCGACTTTGGATCTTTATGGGTTCACTATCTGGACCATGAATCCCATATAAAGAGTCCACATACTTAGTAAGCAAGGGCGTTTACTTGTCTTGCTGTGTCCATGGACCAAATATTAACTCAACTTTTCCCCATATTAATGCCATGGTAATTCCGAAACTGTTCCAGATACAGCAGCAGTGTAAGCAAGTTTTTCTTTTAATGTTTATCCCAACTTAAGCAGAAGTATTTGAAGGCAAAGAAACCCACCAAAAACACACCAAGATCGTTTTCCTTTATGACATTTTGTTTATGTTCTTGTTTTTGCAGCACATTGTGCAACAGGAAGCTGGAGATCAGCACCAGCTGCCCAGTTTAAAAATGCGTCCCATGTTTACGAAATGGCCCTGGGGCTTTGGGGGGTTTTGCAAATTTGTTTTTCCACATCTGTGTCGCCATATCCAGCGATAGCCAGCATCAAATGCAACTGTTGCAATAGTCCTTCCATTCCCTTCACGATCGATTTATCGATGTGTTTTATTAGGTGAAATTAATTTTCCAGGCCCTCGTGTTCTGCATGCTCATACTCATCGACCTCCTCTGTGTTACGCTACGCTTGACATGACAAACTGCATCGGTTTCTTTGTGAATCGTACTGGTGAATGACATTAAACAATATTGTTCCTAACTCGATTAACCGCCACTGAACGTGTTTCTGGAGCCATTTTAAATACATTTTCTAAATTTAATGTATGGATTAATTGGCGCAATGACACATGAACATGTACATCAAATGGTTACGCCTTGTGCAATGAACACATGACTTAGGTTAGGATGACATTTGTTCCCTTAGGTCTGGTTGCACCAACAAATGTTAACCAAAACCCAAGGTACACTTCTAGTTAACCAAAGAAAAGCATCTAACCACAGAAAGTTTGCAGGTAATCATGGGTTAACCATGAGGAAAAGTTAACCCAGTTAATAGGCAGGGTTAACCTATGGTTTGTATGTTATTTATGGATTTCATTGATGATGTTTACCGAAAGAAAGCATTGACCTGACCTAGCTAGTAACTTCATAAATGATATTTACTAAACGTATAAGGTTAAAATTGAGTTGTACCAAGGGAATGTGAAGGTCATGTGGCAGCCATTTGTGAATCGTACTGGTGAATGACATTAAACAATATCGTTCCTAACAATATCATTCCCAGAATTCCTAGCTACAACAGGTTTGTAAACGGGTTTACTACTCTTGTTTTTAAAATCATTAACGTTAAATTACGCCACTAACCCTCAGGTTAACTTGCGGTTTTAATTAACCTCAGGTTATCTAAACTTTCATTTAACCTACGATGGTGCAACTGGGCCTTTCAGAACATGATTATTTAACCGAATCTGCCTGTACTACGGAATTTACCCTGCTCCGCCATAGACATTATGAAAAGTTGGCTTCTCTTAGCTGCTCGTAGACTGGCAGAGATTGCCTGGCAGTAGGGCAGCTAAATGAAGAAATTATCGTTTGAAATAGGTTTGGGAAAGCATAAAAAGCGAGAAAAAATGATGGTAAAAATGAAAAAAGGATAAATATCTAGCAATTTGCTCTCTTGATCGACACGTTTGAATGCACTTGTCCATCATTTTAAACTTCCATTTCGCACAATGTTCAAGAACGTAAATAGGCAAGTCAGTATTTTCTTTCTGCACAAATGAACACCATGGTAACAACCTTTTAAGTAGAGTTTTTCTTCACTCAACGAAGGATGCAATAATGGAACATTCATGGGTTTGAACATTGAAAACTGTCAACTGCCATACTATTCAATCCTAAATCCATTGTTTACTAGTTGATGAGTTGAGCAAACCTGAAAAGCGTTGATGCTTCGATTTATCTTTGAATGCAAATCATACGTTATGTAAGGTACTGCTAATGAACCGTCCATAAATGGGATATTCGTAATGCAGGTTTGCGGTGCAGTACAGTATTGATGTGTTGTGATGTATACATGCTGCTTTTAAATTGAAGACAATTACTTTTATGACTATATTTTTTTTCTTGAATTTCTCATAAATTGTCATGATTCTATCCGATTTTGCCAAGTTTCATTCTTGGATTGTATCCCATGGAATACACCATTACAGGACCACTTTTCAGCCATTTTATTGAAGGAAATTTTACATGCCTAACAGTTCAGGACTTTGAAAGCATGTTCCTCGTTAAGCTGGTTTCCCAGACCTGGAGAACCTGGAATTTCCAGAAATCGGAAATATATAGAATATTAAGGGAAAATTGCTTAATTTTGAAAAAGTCAGGGAAATTCAGCATATCAATATTACATTTGGTTCCACATTCTGTACACAAGTATTATTGTAGTTTACCCAAAGGTCTAGAAGTACATGTAGCACATTCAGTAGCCCTGTACTGATAGAAATGGGAAATTTCCCTTTAGCTCATTTGTGGATTGTCACTTTTATCGACATTGTGCTAAAATCATTAAAGGTAACAATGTTAATAACTAAACGGAGTATACAAAGATTCATTCACTAAAGTTGTCATTTTTAATAAGTTTGACTACTTAAAACAATGAATTGATTTAGGTCTATTTTTAGCCATGTTTATACTGGAAAACATAGTCCTGGGCTCATTAGAGAAACTTTTTTTAAAACCGTTAAAAGGTAGAAGAACTGAGATGTATTTCTTGTAAATGTGTTTGGTTCTCTGGTAGCGCTGTAATCCTTGAAACGAAACTTTTCATAATTTATTTCTTGAACTCTTTAATTTTTTAAAGTTACTTAAAGGGTGCAGGACTTTATAATCACCCATTATGTGCAATAACTTTGATATCCCATGCGTTAAATAATTCCTTGCATTAATTAATGGACCGATGATGCCATGTTTTCCATTTACAGTGTTCAGGGTGGGAATGGAATTTTTTTTTTGCAAAAACTGGATCTCGACGCTATGTCGCCATGTTGAAGTGAACAGTTGCGTATAAATGAGAAATGTAGTTATAAAATCTGGTATGTGAAAAAAATAATGGTTGAGTTAGGACAGCTAATAACCTAAATACGAAACTTTATTTCGGTTTAATTCTTTTTGTGCCTCAAATCCACACTTATGTAGATTTTGTGTGCGCAACATGAGACAAGAACATTTTTTTTCAGAACGTAAGCTGTACTTACAACTGGTACATTGTGTGCCATTGTTAAGCATTATGCGTTAATCTACACTCGTACTGGTGTGAAATGTGTGTTCTCGCTTTCAACAGAATCTGACTTAAACGACAAACGTTGAAAAGCGAGAACCAACCGATCGAGTGTGGATTAACGTACATGTTTATCAATGGCACACAACGTAACAGCTATAAGTACAGTATAAGTTGTGAAAAAAATGGTTATCAATGGAACACAACGTAACAGCTATAAATACAGATTAAGTTCAGAAAACATGTGTTCTTGTCTCATGTTGGCCATGCAAAATCTACACAAATATGTTTTTCAGGCACAAAAAGAATTAAACCGAAATAAAGTTTAGTTTTGAAGTTATTAGCCATCTTAAGGTGAAGACGGATAGTCCGGGGCAGGGGAAGTTAGATTCTCACAGCAAGAATTTTTTTCTTTATACTATACTTTACTGTACTTTAGCATCAGATTGATAGAAATATTGTCTATATTTGCAGTCAAGTTTTTTATTCGCGATTTACTTCGTTCAGATTTCAATTACAATCTCCAGGAAACCAATAAATCGAATTCGATCGAACCAAAATCGAACGAGCCGTTGCCATGGTTACGACGATAAAGAGCGACACCTGGAAAGTGTAATTCAAATCGGAACGAAGTAAATCGTGAATAAAAAATTATAAGCGTAAATTGCTGATATTTCTGTCAATCATGCACTCGAGTAAGGTCTGCTGAATAACTGATAAGTTAATTTTTTAATGATTTGCGTGTTTTTAAAAATCGTAGTATAAAACAAAATGTAAACAAATCGAACGCAGTTCGAACGCCACTTTTTTGGAATGCCGTTTCTCGAACTCGTTAGATTTTCGAACTAGTTGCGTTTCCTGTCTGAACGAGGTATTAGTGGTGCGTTATTGAATTAATGGAGAAGTTGCCATTCCCAGTTTCATTTTATCTGCTTTCAAAGCTTGCAAAATTTATGTAAAAACTTATTTATTCAATTTGAATTTCGTCCCCAGCGCATATTGCAGTCATATCTTCCACATTCCTTGCGGCAAATACGAATATGAGCGCTTAGGTACATGTTTGTGCTGCTCGTTTGCATCGTATGAATATGGAAGCGTTTGCCACGGTGAATAGAAAGAGAGAACTCAATAAAAAGCACACACGGAAGGCAAACAGACGAGCTACGTTTTGCCGCCAGTTTCCAAGACAGATAAATGAAATCGATATCCAATCTACAGTAGGTGAAGTCGGCGGCAGAGGCTGCTGTTTGCAAGCCAGCATCTTAAAGAGCATAAGCAGTCTGAGTCAGCTGGCAAAAGAAAATCAGTGAAATGGGCTTGGACGTTGCGTGGAATCAATGGGAATTCCCATCTGAATTATTTAGTATGAAAAAAGCAGTGTGAAGTTCCGTCAAATCCACGTACAGATGTACGGATGTAGGCTTTGAAAATTATGAAAAACAAGAAGTGTGTTGCCTCAGGATTTGCCTTTGCAGGGCCCAGAATTGGTAGTTTACAAAAGATACTTAAGGCCCTGCATCCCAAGGGGATATCCACATACATGAACTTAGTCGCTAAGTTTTTGCCATCTTTGCACCCCCTTCCCCCTTATTGCCTAATATGTTACTCTCCTCGCCACCATATTTTTAAATCCCCTTCAATAGCACGCAAAATATACAATAATTCAAAACATTTTCAATTTGATTTTCAGTTTTAAGGATGATTTTCCCATGCATGGCGATTTGACCCAAAGCAGTGTTGTCATATGAAATTGTCCATCTAAAATTAAATTTTTGGCAGGTTTATACATGTAGGCCTACAGTAAGTAACAGAATTCACCATAGAATTCTCTCCAACCCTCACCCACCTAGTCGCCAATTGTAGAACTGGAGGCCAACCCCCTCCATTGTATCACAAATACAACTCTAATCTGAATGAGCGGACGATCCGGACGTCCACTTTCCTTAACACCGTCCGGACGTGTAGGCGAAATATGTAGGACATATCCAAATGATGGCTTTTACGACTACTTCTTTGAAAAACTACCAGAAATAATGGATTTTAAATATACATGTGCATGTATTTTTTCTTGAAATGTTGTTTTTAGAAATATAACATTGAAAGAAATTTTTGAGAGATTTTTTTATAAACTGTATATCCCCAATAATGCAGTTTTGGACCATTTCCAACATCCAACTATCGTTGAAAATTAAACAAAACAAATACCAGAAATAACAGATTTTAGGAGTAATCTCCCGAAAACGCTTTTCAGAAATATTAATAACAAAGGCTACACTGACGACAATTTGAATTTTTTCAAACAAAATCACGAATAATGCATCAAGTAAGATAAATTTAGAAGCACAACAGGCAACATTTTTAGAAAAACGTAATTACAAATGCTGAATTTGAGGTGAATGATAGAATTGATCATCAGGCCAATCATTTTTGTGCTGATTTCTCAGAATTAAAAATGAATTTATTATTATTAAATAATTGTGCTGAAAACAGGAAATATTTACCAGAATGGGGTAAAACGCACATGACATTCTGATAGGTTTTTTGGGGTTAACAAGCACTTTTTGAGCAGAAGTTTTTGGATAATAAACGAAAAAGTTTAGGAAACGATGACTTAAGGTGAATGGAAATTTTAAAATACATGTGCATGTAATGCATGTCTCCTGCCCAAAGAAAAACCATTCGACTACAATGCAGCTTATCGAACCCAGTTTATGTCCTGATTTTATGTTCTTTTTGCACTCCTAACGTATTGTTATGGCATTTGGGGTACTTTGGGTTCTCCAGTTCATGGTCATCCAATTCAAAAAAACTGTAGTGGATGCTGCCAAAACCAATTTTAAGTGCCGATCATTAGGAGTCAATAAAACCACCAGAGGCACCTCATATCCTTAACAAAATGAGAAAAACTCGACAAGTTCCAAATAATTGTCAAGGAGTAGGACCTTTTACGCAAGATCGTTGCAACAAATTAGCAATAAAATGGTACCACCATCGGTTTTCAGAAAGATATGGCAAAAGTTGACAATGTCATGCTCTATGTGGAATAGCTGTCAATGCTACGGTACGTCACACTGAATTTCAAATTTGCAGATCCATATGGGAGCAGATGTCTCCGAATGTTTTTATAACGGGATTCCAACAGCTTTAGTAATAAAATCTTCTTACCCAAATTTCCCAGGTTCATTTGTTTATTTTCCACTGACATTTAGTTTCCTCTTCAACCAATATAACGTAAAAAGAACCTACTCTGGAATTCTATCATAATATGACTGTATTGATTACGATTATAGTTATCGAATTTGTATAATTAAGAAATTCACACAACATCAAAGTATCTAGGTATGTATTTTTATAATTAGGATTCTAAATTAGGAGTGCTTTCAAAGGTTTCATACTAAAACCAAATACTAACGAAGGAACCAATCAACCATACTGGTTTTTATTTTTTTGCACTGAACAAAGAACAACTTCACCTATAATCCACAGTATATGTACACATAACATCATGAAACAACTTCTGGATTGTAATTATAATTAAAAGTTAGGAATTAAATCAACTGACCCTGACTTGTTCATAAAGTTTCAAAATTTCCCTGACTTTCCCTGGTTCCTCAGTCTGTTTCAACTTTACCAGTTCACTTTCCCAGGTTTCCATGGATTTCCAGGTTCTGTGGAAAACTCTGTATAACCTCAAATTTTACATAAAATAATTACCTCAACGATTATCTCAATTAAACCTCAAATTTTACATCAAGTTACCTTAATTTGACATAATGTCAAATTTTACATCAATTAACCTCAAATATTGCATCAAATTACCTTAATTTACTTCAAATAACCTCAAATTTTACATCAAATAACTTCAAATTTTAACATAAAATAACCTCAAATATAGGATCAAGTTACATGTAGCCTACCTTAATTTACCTCAACGTTCAATTGTAACTCAAATAAAGTTATATTTTACCACAAATAACCTCAAATAACCTAAAATGACCTGAACTATTACCCCAAATAACCTCGACTAATGCATCAAATAACCCCGACTAATACATCAAATAACCTCAAATAGTGAATCAAGTTATCTTAATTTACCTCAAATAAAAGCAAATTTTACCTCAAATAACGTCAAACTTTACATCGAATGACCTCAAATAAATCTAGAATTTCTTCTGGGGATGAAAACGTTATGTCACTTCATTGAAACTAAGACTGTCAACTCGTATTATCTAACAATGGGGAAATTTTACTCATTCGCATCCACTGTACATGAAAATGGCACTTCACCAAGTTTTTATTAATAGTCCTATTGATTTTTTAATACAGTACATGTAAAGTTTATTCCGCCATCAGCATCCATCAGCGAATTGGGATACATGTATGACATGCCGTACTGATTTGTGTATAATGAACCAGGTATCCAGGCCAATATAAAAAGTTAATCAGCAATTTATGTATTGCGTGCACAAAGATTATTACAGCCTTGTCACGTTTACGTCATTTGTCATACTGATTTTGGGCGAATAATTTGCATATGTGAATAATGGTAGGAAATTAATTGAAGACAAGGTGTCAAAAGATTAATTCCTCTCATGTTCATCAAATTAAATCTGCTCTACTTTGACATAAGGGGTTTTAAAAAAAAGTAGGTAGTTCATTATGTGTCCTATACAGTATATTCGCTATAAGCTATTTTCTAAACTGCTATATTCTAGGCCTACGTCATAATTTAGCCATGTGATAAATGTGGATTCCTGCTTTTTAACTTAACCATTGTTTGTGCAAGCAAACATGAAAAGGAGGAGAAAGCGCCATTTACATGTGGGCCTATTGGTCATTCAAATGATCCAAAGCCTTCTTACAAGCATGGCTTCTAAGGTTGAAAACAAGATGGCTGAAAATTATTTTTACAACTTTTACCTCTATTATCTCAGAATTAAGGTTAGGCCTATAGATATAATTTCCATACACTGTAAAACAAGTGCTCGCACCATCATGGAATGAGGGAGTCTTCTTAGAACAAATAATTATGTTGCTAGTTTAGATGTTGACAACATTATTTCCAAAAAGTACCTTGCAGATTAAACTTTATGAAATAACTAGGCAACGAGCCAGTCAGAGACGGGTAAACCATAACTGAGAAACCCCCTAAGCCCTTTCTAATGTAATTTTGTCCGACTTGGGAACAGTTTTTGGATAGTTTTCGAGCATATAGAGGAGGGACACACACACATACACACAGAGACAATTGCCAATTATGTACATGTATATGGATGGTAAAACAAAAGAGGGAAGTTGACATCTGAAGCCATGCTAGAGTAACTGCTAAATTGATTAATCCATCATGTTTAGAAAACTGAGACAGCATGGAAGAAATTACTGTTGAGTAGTCTTCAGCAGCTTAGATGACTCGTTAAAATGAAAAAGGTAAAACCGTATGCAAAATTGCAAAAGTACCCAAGACTTTGCCTTAATTAATATCACCACATCAGGGATCCCCATTACTTTTTGGACGAGTGTCACATTCAGTTTTCAGTATTCTTCAGCTAATCATATATGGATTGGATGACTCTTTATAATGTAAAAAGGCAAAAATATATGCAAAATTGCAAATAAATAGGAATTTTCCTTAATTAATTAAGCCATTTGTTATCTTAATCAGGTCAGCTAACTTTTTATGTATCGCGGTCAGTCCAATGACAAATTCGTCCAAGGTCTTGACATCAATATATTACAAAGTATTACAGCGATTTTATACACATCTTTTTTGAAAATTGCTTAGGCTGTGGCGAATTTTTTTGCAAATGCTACTCTGCCAAAGCTGGATTTTCTGCTGTGGACTGTGGATGCCATACCGTAGCGATACACCTTTTCTTTGACAAAGCAGGGCCATACATGGATTTTAAGTATTCCTAACAAATTCTTTTGTATTCTGGAACACAAGAAAGTTCACTTGGCGAAAATCCATCAATAATTAATAGAAATATAGCCAATTTAAAAATGAGAGTGACGCATCACCCACCTGGGCAGTGATTTTGTCTCTCACTCTCGCTAGATGTAACTGGCTGTGGTGGACATTTTTATACAAATTCTCCATCATTCTGGAACACAATAAAGCTTACTTGGCTAAAATCCATCAATAATTAATAAAAATATAGCCAATTTTCAATGGATAGGGATATTTCGCCCAGCATGTAGTATGAATTGTTTTGGTTTGGTAAGTGCTGAAGCTCCCTAACCACAGACCCTGTGCTTAGGCCTGTCCTAGATCCATCACTGGGGCTGGAGAAAAAACTTTCCTAATGAATTTACTCACTTATTGGATATAAAGCTTTGGCAGGTCAGCTCCGGCCTGCCACCGCATGTTGGGGATCCTGACCATGCCATCGTGCAGCACCTCATTCATGTTTCCATAGAAGTGGCAGCTAATTCGACTGTTTGCCAATTGGGCTTAGTGTCACTTACTCCACTCTTTAAATGACATAACCAAAGTATGCCACACACTTGATTATACACTCTAACACCACGTTTAAATGCAAGTGTTAAAATGTGTTAGTCCTTCTGGGATAAAAGTACCGCAGGGAGGGTGTCATTATTCCGAGAGTTGAACATTTGGCCTTAAGAAACCCGCCCAGAGGTTCTGACATCCCAGAAGGGAACAGACCTTAATAAGTTTATAATGTGCCAGTAAACTTAGTATAATTCTCCCACCAGCTTTCAGTCACATACTTTCCACCAACAAACTGCTGACCACTAAACTTCGAAAATGCTGAAATAACTCTGGTTTACTTACTTTCCAGTGCATGTGCCTTCCACTTCTGTGAACAGCTTTTGTTTTACAGTTTCCAACAGTTGTGGTCCAAAATAGCGAGGGTGGAGCAATATTTCATGCTCGAGAGATATCTATAAGGATACAGCAACATGAGTTTCAGGGGAAAATGAGGGCGAGTAATGCAAGGTCACTTCGCTTTTGGTTCAATATAATTTGGTGGAGTTTTTTCATTTACAGTGTACTCATTTTTATCATTTGATGTTAATAATATCCATGCACATGTTTTGTAGAAGAACTTTCATGTTGACAGTGTCCCTGGAATATGTCAACGTTGGTGATCCTGGCGAGGAAAACAAATACCACTACCTGGGAATCATGCAACGCCATCACAGACCCAAGCTGCTCAATAATAAAGACACTGTCAGCAGAAAACTGATTATTACAACAAGGCCTAGGCCACTAGCTGCTTTGTAGCTATAACATGTGTCGCGAATAGGTAATGCGATTACTGTCATATAAGTACGTGGAACACACATTAGAAGATTTCAGAAAGGTGCTTATAATGTACTGTCTTTCTGACCATTTCACAAGACGTTATCAAGTTCTGTCACTTTTAAATTTGAAATTGCTGTACACAACACAAGGTTTGCACAACACGTGAAATCGTTTCAACAATGATGTTTCCATCATGCTTGGTATCGTTCACAAAATAATGCAAGGTAGTAGGCAACCACGTTAAAACGATGATTACAAAGTCTATGTTAGGTTACACCTTGAAATATTTATAAACTCAAAAGGTGTAAGTAACTTACATGGTAAAACATATTTAGTCCTACTTGAAGCTTCAAACCAGCCGCACTCAAACTCAACACGATTTATTTTCGACCCGGTTATTTTGCGCATCGCCGCCGTTACGGGGCGCCACTTGCCAGACATTCACACTTGGGTCGTCCAGAAAGACATGGAATACATAATTCCCGGGTCGTTCATAATCAATGGGAAATAAATCTGTGCCAAGTTTGAGAAGTTATAAAAAAATTCTTGACTAACCAGATAGAGAATAAGTGATAAACTCAGACGTCAGAAAACAGGAAGAAGCAGACTAAGCATTTCAAAGTTTTAATGAAATATTGAAATTGTCATTTTTTACTGACTAATTTAACTAATTGAAGAAAAAAATCACGTTTTATTTTCTGTTTAACATTACGCAATTTTTAGTATTCCATGGCAAATTGCCTTAATTAGTCCGCGCTAATAATAAACGATAATAATAAACAATCCCATGTCAAATTTTCATATTTTTTTCACATTTTAAATATTGGTATATAATTACCAAAGAAAAATACTTTATATATCGAATTTTTACAAACTTAAGAATTAAACAACAACAGCTTGGACAGCTGTCAAAGATGATTTTTTTTTCGTTTTCCGCGTTTTCCTTTTAAATATTTTTCTCCAAAAGTTCATGCTTTATCGCAGATAACTGTCATATATAGAAATAATTTGTTTATTGAAGGCCTTCCCACAGGTACCACCCACCTCACCTCTGCCATTTCAGCTTCTGGAGCCTCTTCTTTAGTCTAAATTTGTCAACCAATCGGCAAGTCATGATCAATATTATGATGCACTGTGTACAGGGTATGAAAGTAAACCATGAAAGGACGTCGTGATAGGATAAACGCAGTATGGTCAAAAATGCTTCAAATTGAAGAAAAAAGGCGGACTTTCTGAGGTTGGTTTCAACATATGGATAGTTAAGAAACCCTCCGGTTGTATTTTTTTGCATATCAAGTCTTATTTGAAGTTACGGTAGCTTACGAACATTGTTTTTATGGAGGTAAAGCTAGGCTTAATTTCTCCTATTGTCCTACGCCCCTGTATGCACCGAGTTGTTGTCTGCATTCATAAAACGCTCTCTAAGAAGGCCTTCGCACGCTACCTACCATTACATGTTGCTGGTATACCTTTGTGTTGTATTGCACAATGTTTGCCAAAACAATGCATATTGCCAGTAAGCTAGCGCAACTGACCACAACCCATGTCTCACTCTAGCACCCTTCTAAAAATCCCTGAGGAATTGTACTATTTCTTTCGATAATCGAACTTTGGAGTAGAGTTCTGAGAAAATAGAGATGTTCAGCTAGGATGTGTCCATCATAATGATGGCCTGATAGCAGGAAGTACCCATCAAGTGGAGTAACAATATATCAACCCATAACCCCTATAGATACATCTAGGGAGCTATGGTCTTAAAACATGCATAATTTCAGTTGAAATACAAGTACACAAAGTGCATTGGGGCGACTTTGAAAATATAACATGAGCTTCATGAAAGCTAAAGATTCTGATGACAAGATGACATTTTTGTGCAGAAATAGCCGCAAAATCTCGACAATACGCGATGTGTATTGTGCTTGGTATCACTTCACACAGATACAGTGTCGTCTTATTTGCACCCTTGTGCGTTTTATGTAGGCTACACCCTACATGGGCATTATTGCAGTCAGTTTCAACAAATTCGACATCAGAATTGTGATATACAGGGTACATATGTGTACATGTATAAAATGAATATGACACCTTTCCACCATCTGATTCTAGGGTATCGAGATCATGAATTAGTTCAACTCTTCAGAATAATTCTCAAATGCATTAGAAATTGGTAGGCTATCATGATAGCCATTCGTTGAAATTTTTTATTGCAATTTTTTTGCCCTTACCTGCTAGCATTCTATGGGCACTTGTACCACCTGCACTGATTGAATTTCGTTTTTGTCTCACAAGGTCTAGGATTGCTAATGCATTTCAGAGTTATTGCCATGCTGGTTCCCACACACATACAGTAGCCTATGCATAATGTTGTACAGGTACAGAAACTGCCAACTGCCAAGGAACAGTTTGCTTGCAGCCCTATTTTAAATTAGGTTTCTAAAGCTCTGCTGTATATCAATTTGGCCAACAATGTTACAAGGATAAAAACACGTAAATACATCATTGTTGAGGCACCTTCACAAAATTCAATCAGCCTAAGCCTGACTTTGCAGGTGCAGCGTCATGCTCCCCAAAAAGGATTCTCCATGTGCCCCAGCTCTTCCAAGGGCCACCATGGTCTCCAACATCACTGCGTTTATCGAGTCTGTCCGCCCACATCCATATTTATATGATAAAAGCCAGCCAGAATTCAAGGATGCCGCCCTCAAAGATGAACGTTGGGCTCTCATAGCCGATGAATATGGATTAACAGGTGGGAGGAACATGGTCATTCTCTTCAATCTAACAGTTATTCTAGAGTCTGATTTTAATCCTCCCTAGTTAGGGATGTTGCACTGTTAACGCCAAACTTGTTTGAACTGGCGGAGTTTAAAATTTTAGTAATATTACCTGTAAAAATGGATATCTTGTCTAAATTCCAGCCGTCCAAGCTCAGAAGAAATGGCGTAACCTCAAAGATAAATATGTTCGGCTAAAAAAGAAAATGTATATGGATGGCCTGGTGGTAAGCCAGTCGGGCCTCAGCAACGGGTCTGTGCCCAAAAATAAGTGGGCTTTTTATGATATCCTCGATGGGATCCTGTGTAACATATATGATACTGTAACAATGTTAGTATGTAAAATTTTCTTTATCATTAATAAGTTGCTCTTCCCATTGTCCGCTCAAACATTTGCTCAAAAATCCTTCAAACATATTTGCGTAAAAAATTTGAGCAAGTAAAGCAGGGGGTTTGTACAAAAAACAAGATTGATGTTGGGTTTGAAGAGAAATGGTCCTGTTCATTTTTTTGAGGCTCAAATCTCAAACATCATTTGGCATAATGTCTGGCGCAGTACTGCATTGGTCAATTTTTAGGCCAATATGTCATGATCTAAGCAAAACTTACCACTATTTTCAAATTGTGTACTCGCAGTTTACCGTACTTGAAAGAATTTGAGATAATATCATGAATATCGATACCGCATTCGAGCAGGAAACTGAAATCAAAGGCACCATAGTAAAGGAAATAAATTCCTGAACAACATTCAGATCTGTCAACTTTGTGAGTTTCGCCTCATAGTTCTAAGTAATTTATTATTAGTGTCAGAATTTTGCTTTTGTAGCGTCCACTAGCAGACGCCTAGACAGAAAATGCCATGTTTGTATGGTTTTGTTTGCTGGGAAGTTTGAGCGTGTGATTACAGTTGCACCTCTTCAAACTCAATCGCAAACGTGTTTGTGAAGTATTTGTTTGAGCGTGTAAGGGAACTTGTCAGGAAACCATAAGCTGTAAGGGAACTGCAACGAAATTGATGAGGTTTATTATTTATGAGACTTTTAGAAATGAATCGAAACTGAAAAACGAAAAAAAATGGTCATGTAAAAGTTGCATTTTAAATGGCATCTCAAAATCACATTCGAAATTTCAATTTCAGTTTGAAATGTCAAGAGTTGCCTGAACATGGTGACTGACATAATGACATTTGCTTCTTTGATTAGTCAAGATTTAGTTAATCAAACGTATCAAGAAAATTTTTTGTCTTAATATTTATGTGAGTGATGTATTCTTCTAGTACACCTGCTCCTAGCCTGCAAGCAACCGTGGTAGAAACTCCATACAATGCAGTTAATGCAGAAGGAATGCTGTAAGAATGATACGTTGAGATCTAGTTTACCAGAAGTAGTCAAGACGTTAGATGGTCCATTAGGTCCATAATTGAAACACTTTATAACTGCTACTCTCCAAATAGGGACAGCATGATCAAGTGGCAGGAACATCACCTGGCTGACATGGCTGTGCCACCAACGCCACAACCGCCATTGTCCGCAACTTGTGCTACCTCTTCGGGCATCCGAAAGTAAGCTGGTACCCGAGGTGGCCTAAAGGGCATTCGGCAATATTTCATGACCTTAAATAAACTGGCACGTTCTGTCTCGTTTTCAGAAGAAAGCCTGCTGAAGTTGGGCCAACCACAACAGCAGCAAACAATAGTACCGCCACAACCTCAAAAAGCGCCACCACAACAACGGATACGGCAGAAAAACGGCCTCGAGAAGCTGATGAAATGCATCACTACTGCCTGTATCTGGCATCTCGCTTGCGCCGATTAAGCAATCGAGCGCGCATCCAAGCCATAAATGACATTCAGTCTGCCATGTTTCAAATTGAAATGAAAGAAACGACAAGTTGAGATGTGTAGTCACACGCTTTTATATATGCTAATAAATAAACTGTTTGTTAAAATCTGTGCCAAACTGCAAAACTGTGTGTATGTGTGTGGAACCTGTTAATGGTTTTGTTGTCAGTACTTATAAGTAGGAGTACTCTGAAATAGCTGAGCAATATCAAAAAAAAACGCATAGACAGTTATACCGACCAAATTACTCAAGTTCTCATTTGCTTTCTGAGATCCTGATATTTGATGCACAAATACGTAATGAGTATCTAACAAATCTTTGTCTGTCCTGTATCCACCAGAAAAGCATTTGTAGCAGCTTTTTCACCTTTGCATCTAATGCGCTGTTTTTCAAAATCACCATCAATGCATATTGCACGCTATAATATTTAATATTGAACATTTTTAAGGTAACGAAAAATTAATATTTGGTTGTGCTTATTAATTTTACTCAATAGGACTGAGATGATAACTTCCAAAGTGAGCAGCAAAATGGCATTCAGCGTTACAGACAAATTGGAACAAAGGAGAAAGGCAATGTGAGTATTCTCCCTCTTAAATTGCAAGTAAATACCTTTTGATCACTTTGGAAATGCAATATGAACTTATTTGAAAACATGTGCATTAATGATTGTCGGCATCAAATGAAATTTCAAGCAATTTAATCACTGGCTAAGGAGTTTCCTTTTCAACAGAAATAGTGATGCCAATAATATAATTTTAAACTTTTAAGGATGATGTACTGGGCTCAGGAAGAGATGCGTGTGATGCAAGAACAAAGTTCGTTACGCAACACGGCACTGCTGCAGCGACTGCACGACTTGGAAGAAAAAATGAAAGAATCAAGCGTGAAAACAGAACGCCTCAAACATCTACGGGTCAATAAAATGCAGGCGGCATGTATTAACATAGGCGTGTTCAGAATGACTAACTTAAAGAATATTTTTAGGAAGAAGCTCGCAAGGAAGCTCAAAACTCTAAACCTCCAATTCCACGGAAGAAGAAACAGGTATGGAAGTTATTTTGCTCATTTTTGGAAGATTTATTTAAATAATTACAAGCAACCCATGAGATTGCAGTCGGGAAAGGGATTTCTTTGTAATAGATATCTGAGAACTAAGCCACTGAGATGGTGGATTTTAAATATTGCTACCGAAATTAGAACTAAAGAACCTCATTTGTATATGCACTAAAATGTTCTTGAAGTTTATTAATACTTAATTACATATGTTACATCGGTTGCTTTCTGTTTTTTCTATCATGTTCGATGTGCACAATAACTGTACAATATGACGTCATGAAGAAGATTATAGATATACTGTATAATACAAATTATACAGGTATTACAGATCAAAATTCAACTCAAGATAAAATTCTTATGGCATCTTAGTTTGACAAATGTCAGTTAGTGCAACTTTGAAATTTATGTACGAATCTTGCAATATAATATTTATAAAACATTGCACATTTTTATAACATTCATTCATTTCTGTAACTTTTACCATGAGAACAATTTCCAGGGTGACAAACAAGTCCTAAAAGTCCTAAATATTCAGAAAAGTCCTAAATACCCTAAACAATTGAAGAATTGTTGCAAATTATTATAATCCTTGTAC
>JAQGAF010001953.1:0-26143 GCA_034687865.1 Kryphioiulus occultus
ACAGTCCCTACTTACCCTATTCTTTTTATTGGTTCTTCATTTCTAGCATCTGCGGTCCAAACTGCAATTTTATGACCGCGGATTCCTAAATAGCCATGGCTAATAAATAAAAGGAACTCTACTAGTGTTAAAAGGATTCCATAATTTACCCAGACACAAAATTAGCAAAGTTTAGTTTTATTGACAAAGCCTCAGTCAGTAATAAAACCGAATGAAATCATTGTTTGGAACAGTTCAACTTTCACACATAAGACGGCAGCCGAAGAGCAACTCTTTAAATTAAAACTTAGAAAAGCGCTTGCTTGCTAAAAAGTACACAAATCTTTTGAAAATCCCTCACTCTTCAGACGATCAAGCCTAAACTAAAACTAACTATGGTTAATAAGCAAAGGGACGCGAGACAACATTCTTCTGCACATTCGAGGGAAATGGGAAGAAAATTTTAACAAAATGACATAAATATGAAATTAAAGAATCCTACATAGTGTTATCTTATAATACACGCAACAACAGCAACTGCACGCAATATAGTGGAAATCCAGACCAGTAACGCCTGATTCATATACGCAACGTGAAAAAATAAGTCAATTGAATTGAAATAACGACTAAAGGAAAGATGGACGAAACGCTTTTGATACGCAATGCTTTAAGCCTTGATCGTATTAATAGAGGCTGCCCAGCAAATGACCTTGCACTGGGCAGCTTACAAAGACTTTAGATATTTTTTTTTTGGTAATTTTTGAGTTGCCTGCCCAATGGAAACTTGTCAAAACGTAAATAAAGAGCAAAGTTGGGACCAATTGGCTCTGTGCAACAACATTTGTTGTATCAGCCACCTTTCTTTCACCTGCTGAATGCAAGGTTTGGCTAACAATAATATTAATAACAAGGAAGTTGTTTAAGGCATCATTCAAGCATTTTATCATGATTAATGAAACCACAGCAAATTTAGATTTGCCCTTGTCTGACAAGCCCATACTGCTGCCGTTGACATCCAAACCCTGAAACTGTTGCAGAAAAATAGTTACAAAATTGCACTGCGAAGTCATTATCAAATTGACAATTGAAGGTTAGAAATAGTAAAGTTCATTTGCTGATACCATGTTACTTAAATGGAAGCGAATTTCTTACCTAGAGTATTCTCCTTCGTTAAACAGTATACCTATTTTTGGTTGTAGATCCCGATTTTGACATAGTGTCTTCGTGCGACTGAAAAAAATAATGTTGCATGAGAACTCAGTTAACTTGGCAAATACCATTCTGCTCATTCCACATCTTGCTTATGAAGTTTTATAAATCTTACTTGATATCCCATAATGATAGAGTCTGGTACAGTTAGTCTTTCCTTCAACTTACGGCTGAAATTTAAAATGCAGGTGTTGTAACACTGGATCACCTTACCACATGTTAAATGTTCTTAGACAGTCCCTACTTACCCTATTCTTTTTATTGGTTCTTCATTTCTAGCATCTGCGGTCCAAACTGCAATTTTATGACCACGAGGTCTTACATTTACTACAGCGCCACAGATGTCATCACTTTCCCCATTAAAGCATTCGCCTACCAGGCATAAAAGCTACGAGGAAAATTAACATCATTCGAGTAAGTACTGCTGCAGAATTATGTTCAAAATTTCAAGCAGATAACACCAATAGGTCAAAGTTACCGTTTCAAGCCAAATATTATCTAAATCTGATGGTCTGGGACGGCTTAGAGTGAGAAGCCATCGCCCGCCACGCCTATTCTTGTCATCCTCCCACATAGGTTTGACACCATACTATCAAATTGAAAATGAAAAGTAAAGCTTAAATATAACAGTTATGCACAGCAACCTCCTTACATGTTCAACATAAGTGTTCCATCTAATTTGGAAAGATAGCACTACAGAACACTTCACCAAAAAGGTTTAATGTTACTTTTCTTTAAAAAAAATACAGAACAAGATTCACTCACCTTAAATAACGAATAGTCGCATCCTGGTGCCAATTTGCTAGGTACTTCAATGTGATTATATAACCTATAATCAACAAATCAATCAGCGTTGCTTAACTAATTACTGTACAATCACAGCACAACACTCTTACGTGTCATTTTCTTAAATGTTTTAAGAGAAATAACTAAATAGCTACACTTTTAAACGTTTCCCTAGAATTTCTATATCAACACAATCTGTTCTAACAGCCAGTTTCACCGTTCCCTACATTACCACCAGCTAATACAATATTATAAACTATAGCTTCCAATCACTGCTCAAATTCAGTGAAAAACTAACACAAAAACTAAAAGAGAAACCAAACCAGAACGTGTTCCTATCAAATAAACCAATTGCAAGTCCTAGATAGTGTTCACTTAATTCCCAGTTGCATATCAAAAGCTATTGCAACTGGATTACCAAAAAAGTCATCCTATCAATTATCACGTTTCAGTATAGGTTTAGTAATACGTACGCCCAAAAATCTTCTACAGTATTGAATGATGTTATTTCACATAAATTCTCCTCCCATGTTTTGCTTTTTGAGTTGCGAAAGAACCAAAGGGTCCATTTATTCTGTAAAGGGTGTTTGATATGCATATCCAGCGATAAAGATTCCATTTCGGGAATGGCTACTTGGGAGTCCCCCGACGAATGCGCCTGATCCTAAAGAAAAGAACGTAGTTTCAACTTAATTTTAATGCAAAACAGCAACTGTCGAACATCCTCAATCAGAAAGAAAGCGAAACCTTACAAACACGTTGAGGAAACTGCTAAGTTGGCAAGTTCCTGGACAGCAGCAAGCATTAAAAAAGGTTCACACGTTAAAACAAAGTCCCAACCGAGCCTTAGCACCAAATTGCTTCACGTAGCATTTGTAGTGCGAATTACAATCCAGGCACCCAGCAACTTGCCAAAATGCAGTCTAATGTGGCGCTTGTAGGCATTTTAGAAACATGTAACCATTTATAAGCAATGAGATTTAAATCAAGTATTTCAATCCTGAAGATAAGGGGCACGGTCAAGGAAGAAAGAGAACATGCTTCACCTAGAAAAAATACTATTTCGTCAGAGTTTAAATCTGTTTTTTCATAAACAACTCGATGTTATGACCATGGATTTTCAAATGAAATTTGAAACGTCGAAATTGCGACAGATTTGTAATTTCGTGGCAACAATTTGCAAAATGTGTATGGCTAGGCCTACATTTCTTTCACTGTCGAAATCAATGGAGCTAAAGTTTTGGCCGCGCAATAACAGAAGGAAACGAGAAAACACGCAAATTAACAGATTCAAGTAAGATACAGTTTGAATAAACGTAGCAAAGTCAATCTAAAAAATCGAAATTGAAACTAATAATATACGTTCGATTTTGGTGACCCGGGAAACATCCCGCATTTTCCCATGACGTGGACGTGCAACAAATATGGCAAAAGGGGAAATATAGGCGAAATGAAAAAACACGCCTTTACTGCGTAAAACAACCCAACGCTACATTTGTTTCTCGCATACCTATTATAGTATCCACTCCTGGAACTTTTTGGGAGACAAATGCAAGCAGGAACCTTAAGCCTAAACACGTTATATGGGGAAAACCAAATTGCGAAATGGGCAGGTGCGTGGCGATTGGATAACTGTGGGAAGTGACCGCATGTGTCTCAAGGTCCAAAGATGCCTGGGACACAAAGGAATCGGCGAACTTTGCCCTGTAAAATTAATAAATGACGAGAATTCGAAATACCGGCATGCTTACCTCCATAGATTCCGGTTTCTCGGCCGCCATGTTTGAGAGGTAAACTATTTCGGGAAACGTACTGCGTCTGGTTCTAGTAGGACTCAAATGCCAGAGAATTTCCACGTGTTTTAAAACAGAAATCGAACAAAGAATACGAGGAGACTATTTAGCGTGCGACTTTCTGTCACAAGTTCCGTGATTTAAAAGAACAAAAAGTGTGGTTTCAGTTAAATTCATTGTTTTTCCCGAAAATTCAAGATTGACAAGTGCGCATGCGATCTATAGATGGCAGCACCATCTTCGTCATTGCAAAAATGGGTCATTGGCAAGCATGTCGGGAAAGGTGCCCAGGAAATCTTACAGGTCAATGGCGCTGCTAGCATTGGTAAAGAAAGGGTTGAGGATCAGAACCCATGTATTTTAGACTTTTTTTAGTTTACTTTTCAAAAATAAAAAAATGCAATAGATTTGAAGTGTATTTTCCTATTATATTGAACTGTATTTTAGTGAGAGGAATAATGAGGGCACATTAAAAAATTTACTAATTAATGAATCAATTTATAAGGCTTCTAAAAATCATTTTTAAAACTATCCAGAAAAACTGATTGATTGTGCGATGTTAAAATTTATTGCTTTATTCGATATGCCGTAAAATAAATTTAAAAAAATTCATCAATGAAGCAATTTACAGACTTTTCTAAATTTTGAGAACCAAGAAAAAAACTGTAGGTTTGCCAAAAATAAATTGAAACTTACCAAAATTTATTGCAGCAAATTCTGTTTCTTCTCCACTGATTTCGATGCTGAACGACTGACTAATGTATATGTATGAACTTCTTGCGTTGCCCTTTTATAGTCTACCCAGGGATCGAAGGGCTTTTAGCTTGGAAATGGAAATAACAACACACAGCATATTAATTACTAACCTGACTGATTTACCCAATTGGTCAATGTTCCAAAGGAGTATTTTTCGCAATTTTCACAAAGTTGCGCATTTGCTTTCCTATTACTGAAATAATGTACTTGTCCCTTTTTAGCTTTTTCCACCACTCAAGAAACGCAAATAATTAAACTATAGTGCGTATGTATTCGTAAATTCAAAAGAAATGTAAGACAAATGTATTGTTTCTATGCGACCATTTTCTTTTTCGTGTCCAGTGTTTCAGACAACTTTCCAAAAATGGAGCAGATTCCTGATTACAATTCCTGGTGGATTCCATATATGATTGCTTTATAGTTTGGCAAGGAATTTAATAAAAATTGAAAACTCTTATTTATTGCTTTTATCTTATATTTTTCACAAATCATATTATACACATGATTAGAAAACGTTTGCTACATTACTTTCTCATAATCATTGCATATTTTCAGCAGTACAGAATATTTCTCAACTTATTTAATCATGTTGTTTGCTCATTTTCCAGAAATCATAAAATTGGGGGCTAATAATCCATGCCATTGGCATAAAAACTATCCATGAGATGGAGCAGATTCCCGACTGCAATTCCTGATGTACAGGTAAGCTTATTCCTTAATCGATTGCCTTGCAGTTTAGCAAGGAACATGATAACAAGTCAACTAATTTATTTATTGCTTACTTCTTTTTTTTTCTCATAAATTTCACATTACAGAAACCTTTCTGCATTACATACTAATAAAACGCTTTCACATTGAATCTTCAGTTAAATTTCTCTGCCTTTACCAAGTATTCCAGACATTCTTTGGAAAAATTTTCAGGAAAACAATTTTTACTGATTTGATAGTTTTACTTCAGAAAGCGACAAGTCATGTGTTTAGCCAACCACATTTAAATTTTAAAACTTAGGAATCATCAATTCATTTGTATGATGTATTGATGTTCTTTTCAAAATTGTATGACTTCAATGACGGCAGTGGGATTTCAATGACTTATGTGGGACTTGAATGAATTCAGTGTACATGTACTTATTCGGCACACCATTTTTATATGGGCTGATGCCGATCCTACTAACAGTAAGTTGACCAAAATTTTCGGAAAAATGTCTGTGTAGGGTCCCCAAGACAATGGGTCCTAAATCAGCGAATTACCAGAATTCCTATTTCCGGAATTGGCGACCTATTTTGTCCCCCTTATCAATCGTCATGCATTGCTAGGACAACACTTACAGGGTTTTTAAAAAGGAGGCATGGGGACTTTAAAGGGGTGATTTTACATCACTTGTTCAATGCCCTGTCCAGTGATGACATCACTAAGTTCAGAGCAGGCTGTTGCTGCGATTTATTGTTGAGTTAGATATGCAGCATGTGATTTCGGCATGTGCATTGATGCACATGCTAGTTCTAGTTTTCCTAAAGTTTGGAACATAGTTGGTTAGGATAAGTGCATGTGCCTTTCAAAAAAAAGAGAATCCAAGTTCCATTTTGGGAAAATATTCTATTCCATCTTTTTCGGTCGTTCTGGGCGGTTGAGCTCAAATTTGCTCCTGTTTTTGTTGGAAATAAACAGTTTTCGGCCAAAGTTTATAATCCAGTGTGTTTTCAAGACAAGGCAAGTGATTATACAGTGAATTTGAACAGAATTTATCAACTGTAAGTGCGTTATCGACCCGAACACAGGCAAAAGACAGATCAGATTGAAAAAGAATGTCCCAATTCAAATGCTATAAGGCGAAAATTTTAGATAGTTTACTCTAAATCCCAAAACGGTGGATTTTAGCCAACAATCTTGTCAATTTTCTTGCGAATTTTCTGAAAAATTACAAGATATAAATGATTTTTAGTGTATTATTAGCGTTATCAGTGTTTAAGCAGAGTTCACCAAAAATGACATTTTCATCGCCCCTGACTTTTCCAGTTTTTCCAAATCTGAGTAAACCCTGTTCGTCTTTCAAAATTTCAAAAATTATTCACATGCAATGATTAATATATAACGTTGTATGCAATATTATTGTTAAAAAATTTGCTAAAGCCAAATACCACTTGTTATGGATGGCGACTAAGCCTATGTTTTTTAACTACCCCAATTTCTTTTTCTTTTTTTTTCTAGTCATGTTTGTATCGCTAATTTTTGAACAGAATAAGATTCCCGGAAATCGTAAAATAAAGTTTCTCAACTTTCTCTGCATTGAGCTAATGATGAACGTACGTCATTGGCGTGAAAAACTACAGGGCCATGGATAAACAACCCAAGAGATGGCGCCACAATCGCCACAGAGAGCAAAAAATTCAAGTTCACGTTTGCTTCCGCATCCCACACGACTTACCCGAACGCGGTACTTTTCACGAAAATGCTCCTGGGCTGTGGCAACTGGTAGTTGAAACGCAAATTCCATGGACCATTTTCTTTAGTTTTAATTTTCGTTCGAGTGCAAATTTGTTTATTTCGAGCGTTAATCACGATCGCTAATTTTTTTGTTTGATAATCTCTGTAGCAAGCAGTAACAGAATAATCGTTACATCGACAACTTTTCAAATTTGGCGCCAAAATCCCGTGTGACGTCACAACGTTCCATTACCAGCAACAGTCGTTTCTGCCAGAATTTGACGAAGCGAACGTTTTCCAAGTTCAGGTCGAATGCCGTGGAACCCCAAGAAGTGCCTCGTTTTCCAGTTGATTTTCGTGTTTTCGAGGAATTTGTCTGCGGACTTTGCGAACGTCCCTCGCGCGTCCTTCTTTGTCGAACTTGACCGAAGTGTTGAGAGTGGTTGGCTATTGGGGAACGAGCATCGGTCGATGGAGTTTCGGCTTCTACGATTTCTGTAGTCTGTGCGTGTGATTTGTGACCAACTTGGAAACCCTGGCTTTATTCACAGCTCGGAAAAATGCCTTCGATAGACGGAGAAACGGAAATACAACCGGTGGATCTGATCCAAGCGCAGGTAAGCTCAAACCCCAACTTTTTGTACGCCAATTTCGCCTTCGTGGAAATCAATGGGGGGCGCAGGTGTGCAAAAGTTCGCTGTTATTCCTCGAATTTTGTTTTTCTGTCTGTGGGGACACTGAAAAAAACACCGTTGTTTTCAATGTTGTTTTGCGTGTTGTTTTGTAGCTGGTGAACTTTGGCTAGACAAACACGCCTGAGTAAAAAATGCGCCGCTATCAATAACCTCACTATACCTAGGTCGAGGAAGACCTGGACGCGTTCGAAAATTAATTGGGCTTGTGCAAATAATCCAATATGCCTAATTAAAAATATCGAGGTTTACCGTGTTTACCACTGTCAGTTTTTTTCTAATCTCGAATTCCAGTGAGATTACCTGGCTTAGTGGCAGTACGTGCACCGGGGCATTATACTTTGTACCTTACTACCCCTGTACCTCTCGACTGTGTGCTCCTACCTAGAGGAACTACAGGCAAATAATGCCAAACGTTCCAAATTTGAATTCCTAATTTGAATGCAGAAACTTCCTAGAACTTTGTTTTGTCAGCTTTAAGCCGACCCTACACGATCAGTGCTACTGCCATTATTTCGATACTGACAGTAAGTTATCCGAAAATTTGGATAATCGTCAGTAATGAGAATTGAACATCAATCCATCAGTACTGCACCCATTACGCGTCCAGTATTACGGTCAGTATTTGTTGTGTGCTCGTGTAGGGTCCCCATTTGAGGAACGTTGGGGCTGGGGCAATTCATTAATTATGACTGCGTACAGGGGTGTCCTGAATTTAGGGTGTGGGGAACGTGCACAAATAGGTTGTCCAATAATTATGTCACTTGTAAACAATTACTTTCTTCGCTATGAACATGTAGTCATCTAACCAAAAAAACAACAACAACAACAACAATAACAAAACAGTAGTTTTCCCATTAATAGGACTAAGAGTTTTTAAAGTCTTCCAAGTGCATGCATAAGTACTTATAATTCATAATTATAGGCGCGAATGTGTAGGACTACCCCCTTAACTGTCAACAAACCTTACATGTAAGCAAGTTGGACAAAGTAAGTGTCTGGGAAATTCAAATTTGCATTTCCCTAACTTTTTGACTTGTTTGAAAGACAGTGAAGAGCAACGAGCAAGAGACTAAGAGTGTTTTTCACTACATGTAATCCAAATATTTTTGCCAAAAATAAGTGTTTGAATTATTTGAATTTCCCTAACTTTCAGGCATTTTGAGACACAGTGAACACAGTGCTTGCACTAAGCGAAAAATGTTCGCGTAAAATGAGTTAAAATGAGTGTTTGAGAAATTGAATTTTAATGAGAAATTCAAATTTTTCCTAACTTTTAGCAATCTTTGAAAGATTGAGGTGAGAAGGGCTGCTTGAAAATATTTTCACTAATGTTGCTGGAATTCATGGATAAGATGTTGGAAATTATTGATGACCGTACATTGGCAATGAGAATGATTATAATTATGAAAACAGGCACGGTATGTTTTTGAAAAGGTTATTCCAGGACATTTGTCTTGACTGGGATTCAGGGAAGGGATGCTTTCGAATATTGCTTTTTTTTCCAGAAATTAGCAATGTGCTTTTGTATATAGGGTGTCTACAAATGATTAATCTCGTAACTAATTTAGTAACGCCTCTGAAGCTTTATAATGGATTGGACAGCCTTACGATTCCATAAATTCGCTGTACGGTATACATGTACAGGCTGAGGTGTTACTTTCAAATTTAGAATAACGCACACATGGAACCTCACTGTCCTTCCAACCTCTTTCCCCTTTTTACCCCACGTGATTTACGGATGTCTCCATGAGAAACTCGTATGTACCAACTAGTTTTCGTTCGACAGTCTGAAAAACCAGTTCCTTAAAACGCCTCATTGATTCTCATGCTCTGTGGGCTCAGCCCAATGATCTCCTCAACCTGAACCATCGAAAAGGGTATTGGTCCCATTGCAAGCCATAATGAAGTAGCTCCTTAAATTGATATGGGATCATACGGTTTCATACTACCAGTTTGTTGAAGCCACTTTAATTCACCACTCAGGTAACATCCCTTGACATAGGAAGGAGGTAGGTCTAAGGTGGCATTATAGGCAGCCTGCCAATTTAAGCGAAAAATCGATGCTCGCTGACGATAAAACTAACAAAAACCGCAGATAAAGCTTTTTGGAGTTATTCCACTTTTTTGAGATTATGACCATAAAGTGCATTTTAGAGCTGCAATATACATGTAAAATGTGTAGGCCAAATGTGATGATCCCCACATTGAGATCTACAATGTTGTTGTAGAGTAGAACCTCCAAAGTTGACCACCTCCCTATCTTGACCACATTTTAACTCAATAGATGGTGACCTCTACATGTTGACAACCTGCACCTCTGTATGTTCTATGTTGACCACTTGGACTATGACACACAATAGTAATTCACTCCCTGTACCGGTATGTTGGCCAGCATGGTCTCAACATGTAAAGTCATGGATGATCAAATGTATTGGCTGCTTGCAAAACTTATACTGTACACCCCTGTCACTATAGAGGTGCAAGAGTTCATTTTAACCCCTTCAGTACCCCTACTGTACTGTACGTGTAATTGCTGAATAAAGTTGTAGCACATTAGCAAACTGGTACTCTTGTATGAACAATTTAATAAGATTATTCATGAATGATGAATGATTACTGTAAAATGTACCATACAGTAAGTACATGCAGTTCACGGAATTAAAATCCTGTGTCAGTACAAACCTCGTTTCATACATGTACGTGTACATGTAAATGTACAGGTTGACCACCTCCTTATGTTGACCATTTTGCGACCGTCCCTTGGGTGGTCAACTTAAAGAGGTTTCTACAGTACCGTATGCCAAATTGAGTGACAATTTTTTCAAGAATTTCCAGTATGGACAGATTTTATCATAATATTAAATATTGCATGTCAAGGCTAACGTGTGATATTGGTTTAAATGTTGAGATGTCTTAATGGAAGTTGAGGAATTCCATGTTATCTGATAAACTGTAACCTTATGTGTGATGATAGACAAGTAGCTTGTAACCTAATTAAAGTATGGCAGTTTGGAAACTGGCGTGAAATACGGAGGTGGGAGCAGTGATTAAAGCAACTACACTGACCAGGAAATGTCAAGGTAAATTGAACCTTAAATCATGATTTCAAGGACATTTTTCCAAGGAGACTGTCTGGACCTCTGCTCGTGGCAAACCAATGTCAGACCTCATTCACGCCTGGTCAGCGTCTGCATGCTAGGTTTTCAGAAATTAAGAACGACCGAAATCGAAAATTGGTTAAATTTTTGTCTAATATCATGATGCCCTTGCTATAAACTCGATAATAACTCGTGATAAGTAGCCCACTGTTCATGTACACACACCATGTAAACATTGTGTCTAAATGTAAATATAGGTGTGACATATTTTCGCTACAAAACCATTCCGATACAGTTTGACGTAAGGCAGCATTTTATATTTAATGACTGCCAAGTACAGGGGACGTTCCAAATATTATGTCATTTTCTTGAGAGGAGGAGGGGGGGGTGGACAAAGGATGATGCAACATTGCTGTTATATACAGCCGATTTGCTACTTGCCTACTGCTGCATAAGAATATAGTTCCTCTAAAAATTGGCTGAGATTCTTCAAATTATGGAATAGTCGTATTAAGTGTGTCATATCAATGTATCATAATTTTAAAAACTTATTTAGAAAATGATATGAAATGCTATGATATGAAAGTTGAATTCTGGCACGTTCGATTTTAAACATTGCGCCTGAAGTTGTGTATTTCATAGAAACTTTACATAGAAACTTTCAGGCACGTGCTATCATGGTTTTTGGCAGAAATTAAAGATGCCGTATTAACACATTCCTAAGTGATGAGGTTCAAAACGCCTACCATGTCAAATGATGACATGATCGAAATGTGAAATGATGACATGACCGTATACATGAACAGGTATATACGCTATGAAATGACGGGGGTCTGGAAATGATGACAAATGCAAAGTTCCCGCTTTCTGGAAAGTCAGGGAATGTCAGTTAAATGAAAACGTCTCAGGGAATGTGAAGGACTATTTTTTAAAATGATTAATGTTATTTTTTTCAGAACTTTTTTGTTGCGCCTACATTCGTAGCAAATTTATGAATAGAAGTTTTTTTTTAAACTTGCTACTGCATTCACTTATTTATTATTTCTCGATAGTTTGTTTCTAAAAATGTTGCCTTTTGTAATCCTAAATTATTACTATTGCTAAACAAATTTTTGTATGGCACCATATACTAGTAGAGTAAAACCTATCATTTAGTGAAAACTTAGTTTTTTTTTTAAATGTGTATTTTTCACAAAAATTATCCGCTAAAATTTACTTCACTGTTTATTTCACTACTAATTATTAAAAGTCATTACTTGTGATCTAAATTTTCAAAATTTTTGTTAGACTTCGATTCAGGGCTTGAAAATTAATACCTGAATATTTTTTGGTCTAATATTGAGTGAAATTTCGTGTAAAATGTCAGGAGTATGACTGCAACTTGTCAGGGAATGTCAGCAAAATGACTGCTAGTTGTCAGGGAATGTCAGGGAAAATCAGGGAAATCGACTCGTGAATTTCAGTGGGAACCCTGAAATGATGGCATATGGGGGTTGCCCGAAAATCGCGAAAAAGTGATGATAGATTGAACGTCCCCTCATCAGCGCCATCTATTAAGTTAATGTGTGTTAGTGGATTTCTCAGAGCCACTCCTCGCAGGTTACCACGTATCAATTAAGTGTTAAACCTGAGGAGGTCAAGGAAAGTAACCGTTAAACGGTGAGAAATCGTTTCACATTATTCACTCCCCAAATTTCAATAACACTGTTTTCATCAGACTGGCTCACGTACTGTTCATGTATACGTTTGGCATGAGCTCGAAATAATTAAAGGGTGCTATCATGTGGAAATAGACGACCATTGCTGTGGCCCCGTCGTTAAATAACAGGAAATTGTGATATTCTTCGCCCTCTTTGGAATGCTTATGTCATTTTTGCAACAGCACGATGAACAGAAGTTTGTTGGTGACGCGTGGGAGACGGGCTGCTTTTTATATGCGATTTGATTACGAATTCCTAATTGGCCTTCAACGTTTCTACAGCCAGTTTAGGCCTGCTAATTTTGGGGAGGCGTTTGGTGGTGACCTCACCATTCGGAAACAGGCCCATGGCGCTGTTGATGTTAGTGGGTGACGAGATGTGTCCTGCGCATGCGCAGCATTTTACATTCAGTGACGATAGGAAGAATTTCAGTGGACCTCTGCTATATATTCAACAAGTGTTACCGAGCCAAAAGTGTTGGAAAAGCCATTGGAAAAAACACGAAAATGACTGTCTTCTGACTGTAGTCCACTGGACGCACTCAATCTTTGGCCTTACATGTAGTTCAAGATGAGTTTCCACAATGCAGATCTGAAGACAGGATGTTCCACTGTAGGACGGCTTAATGAGATGCTGCTTCAGTAACCAAGCATGGGTACTTGGGAAGTTTTTTTGGCTGGGTGGGGTGGACGTCATGCCTTTGGCCCCTGTCTGAGACCAGATAGCAGAACCTGGAGTTTGGAAATTGGCCAGCTTCGTTCCTCATCAGTGACCTTTGTTCGCCTATCTTGTTTTGATGACTATGGGCTTCTGCTTAATTTCCTACTTCGAAATGAAGTCAGTGTTGAAATAATGAAACTTCAGGACCATAATTCATTGTATGAGTAGCTTTGGGCACTTGCTAACGTATGTCCATTGCTGACGGAAATTTAGATTAATCTGGAGTCCCCAGATCTAAAAATCCTGGAATTGTCAGGGAAATTAAAAAGTCCTGGAAACGTCATGGGAAATGGATTTAGTTTGAAAGTCTGGGAATTAAATTCAACAAGTCAGTATGTTTGTGGTACTTGTTAGCTGATAGCAATTAAAGATATAACGGGGTTCTCCCAGAACTGGAAAACTTGGAATTGTCAGGAAAATTAAAAAAGCATGGAAAAGTTGGGAAAATGGATTTACTCTAAAGAAGTCGTGGGAAGTCAACAAGTCAATATTACATTTTACATGGCTGATTATGGGTTAATCGAAAATCAAAAGATGACACGACATTTTGTGAGAGTTATTTATACATGTACAGTGAACAAGCTTTGTTGGTTCCTCATGAAGATGTTCTTTCTCTATAATGTACTCTGTAATAATCAATATTGCATTCCATACATTGGTATCACATGCATTGGCATAAATGTACTGTCATGTTTTTGCATTTTCAGTGGTCAGGGTGGTCACGGAAATTTGTTTTAAAACCTGGAAAAGTCAGGGTGGTCTAAAATCTCATCTCCGAAGGAATCCTGTAAAATAAAATGCACCTGAAACGAATGTACGGAATTAGTAATATGACGGCTTCCTTAAAAACACTGGTATACCCAAAGAAAATCTATGGTACAGGAACTGTATAGGGACTGAAGTCGATGACTTTTTAAGTTTTCAACAGCTAGTCATATATACCAGGGTGTTATCAGCGTGCTGTCATAGCGTATATCAGACATTTTTGAGAAAAACAAATTGTCGGAAAGTCTGAAATGCAATTTTGAGTGTACTGTATTTATTTTGGATTATGGGCTGCTGAAATGCAAACCATGGACACGAAATAAGGATCATGGGTATCAGGCTGGTGTTGAATTTAATCACGTTATTGATATCTCGTGCCGTGACGAGGACATGTACTTTAATCGTCACTTCTTAACCTCAAGTCACGTTATTCGCATTATTGAATTAAATTCTCCGAAAACGACTTTTAGGCTACATGAATGGATTTAAAGTTTGGTTCAACTTGACATTCGTGCACGACCTAGTCAGCCAATTGCAAACAAGCCCTGGGATCTGGTTCGTCCATGACAGTTGACTTAATTTTTTCTGGTTTGAAATTATGCTGTCAGGATGTACTTGGCTGGTACTTGGGTAAATAGTTTTGCAAACGAAAAGGTTGAGTTACCCACTGCCCTCGGAAATATTTAGGCCAAAACAGGGTAGACCAAAAATGCTGTAATTGCAGTTTTTGTTTCTTCATAAACGGTTAGCTGATCATAAATTGCTAAGCCTCGGTGGATTCACCAATGGTTTGAAATGCCAATGTCCCAACTCATCAACGTTAAATTGTGCTGGTTATGTGTGTTGGTGCCATTTCAGCAAATGGTGCTTCTGATCGCCAACCAATCAAGGTTTCATGTGGGCAGACTGACAATTGAATGCGATCTTTACAGCTGTTAAATGCTTGGGTGGGTGTAAGATGGAAGCTGTCAGGTTGCGCCACTTTGGTCATGTTTTATGCAGCATTACTGCATATTCTATTTGTTGAGGTTGCTAATGCTCATCGACTTTTGTTTCAGTTTTGCGAGATGGCCAAATGTCTTGTAAAACAACAATGATCATCTCGTATTTTGGCAACCCTCTGACTTCATCATTCGTTAGCATTTTGCTGACCCCTCACCAAAAACAATGCAAATGTGTGATGTCATATAGTGTTTCGTTGCCATGTTACATGTTACATAGCTAATTATTGGTTAACACAAAAGTCAAGATTTGTTGAAGAAATTAATAATAAAATTAAAGAAAACTTAAGTTTTCTGTTTCCTTTTGAGTAGGCTAATATGGCATTCCTTGCATTGGATCCTACTATCAGATGTCAGGGAAATTCGTTTTAAAACCTTGAAAAGTCATGGAAGTTTAAAATTTTATCTCTGGGGGAACCCTGAAGAACTAACATTTTCAAAAACTCACTCTTAGAGTTCATTATTTTAATAACCAGGCGATTGGTTCAGGTTCAGGTTTTTGGCATGTATTTCTAACATTGGCACATTTCATATTTCTGCATTTTCAGTGGTCGGGGTAGTCCGGCAATTTTTTTTAAAACCTGGAAAGGTCAGGAAAGTCGAAAACTTCATCTCTGGGGGAACCCTAGTATCGGTATGTCTTCATTTTAAACAGGTGCAACCCCCCCATTGACTTTTAAAGGTAACCTTTAACATTTGTCCCGAATTTTTGCGCCAGTTTCACACTTTTTGCTGAACTGGTAATTTATTCGATCCATAAAATTGCCTTCCAGTGTTTTTCAACACACGAGGAATTAGCTAGTAGGTTGTAAAACCCCTTCATTCCCACTTGGGATGACTCGTTTGTGGGACACGCTTATATTTGCACAAACTTCACTGTTGAAATATTAGTTTCTATTGTAGTCTGACTCGTTGACCGACTGTACATGTAGTTTTAAGCAGGATAGCGTTGTGGTCATCGACCAGGCCGCCATTGGCCCATTGACCGCAGGTGTGATTCACAATTTGGTTTCTCTATATTCATTCTACCGAGAAATGAGCGAAAATCAGTTTGTTCCTTCTGATATCTTGTAATGTGGTTCATGGCCTAAGTTATTACAATGTAGAAACCTTAATGAGAACTTAAGCTGAATTGGTTAACAAGGCTTGGAGCCTCTTTAGTGGAGGTGCCAACCATCGTTTATGGCCACATCCTGATTACCGGAATTTGGGGTCACCCTCGTGACCTTCGACCTGGAAATGCCAGGCATGTGATTAATTTGTTATTGCCTGGATTCGGTTATTAGGTAATTTAGAAAGTGCCAGGTTCTGAGATAGACATGCTGATGATGACGTCAGAACAGTTGTCTGTATGGTCCTGGTTTTTTGGGGTCCTTTTGGGCATTGCTTTTGGGTGAATCATTGAGGATTTTACAGCAACCAGACCCAAAAAAACTGTTTGTTCAACGGCTACCCTCACTTTGTAAAACACAAAGGGTCTTTAGTTCGTTTCAAACTGAAAAAGCCCAGCTGCATTTCTTGCTTTTTTTTCACAAGATGGCCGCCATTCATGAGTTTGTCAATGAAGCCTCTTGAGCTGGTAACATATTCTTTTCGAAAGGGATCAGAAAATTCATAGACCCTCCATGTCCTGCTCTTGATGCCTCATAAGCCCTTCTTGCAGGAGTGGTCAGTTTATATTCGTAACGTTGTCTGGCTCATTTTACAGTATCTTAAAAGTACCTCGTTTTTCAAGGAAACCAGTTTAAAAAAATGTAATTACACTTGACCTGTTTGTTGGGCACTTTCTCCGTGTGCTTATCTTAAATTGTTTGGGGAAAGTGGAATCTGCAAAATCGTGCTTTAAGAGTTTGGTTCTAATAACTGCATGTAATGAATAGGCACAGATTAGTTTCCATTGAAAATGGACCAAGTGAGGTTCGGCTTTGATTGATGCACAAGGTTTACACTTATGCTTCTACGTCTTTGACCCCACCTGGGCCCTGTTTAATAGAACTTTGAGATGAGAATTGTAAGTAGTGAAGAGTTGGTTATAATTCAGTTTCACAAACATGTCATCCTCAAATCTCAATAATTCGTGAATATGAGGAGTGTAGTTGTAAAAGCTGGTATAAGGGAAACAAAACCAATGGTTAGGTTAAGATCGCTAATAACTTAAAACTAAACTTTATTTCGGTTTAATTCTTTGTGTGCCTTAAACACACACTTATGTAGATTCTGTTTGCGCAACGTGAGACAAGAACACATTTTTCCAGAACGTGAACTGTACTTATACAGGGTTCATACCGTCAGGGAAATCTTGACATTTTGACCATTAAGTCAGGGAAATTTAGGTGGAAGTTAGGGAAATTCTTAATGTCTGGGAATTTGTTGTGGCACAACTATTTTCATTGGTATAAGTATCTCGTGAAAAACTTTAGAAAAGGCTGTATTTATGATCTACTTTTTCTAAAAAATTTATCTACGGCGGTTTCCTTATCATTTCTTATCATTATCATTAAATTTTCCTTATGAACAATTTGGCGTACGACGTTTCCGTCATTATGAAGTATTTTTAATATTTCAAAGAAGAAGTCTTCAAAAATGCAGTGTTTGAGATCTAATGTTCGCATCATAGGCCTACACTAAAAATCCACTATTTCTTGTAATTTTTCAAAAAATTTCTCCTATGGCGGTTGCTTAATTATTATAATTATTTCTTCGCACAAAATTGTTTGCTAATTCCGTCATTTCGTAATCTGGAAAGGTTCCGAAAAGTTACATGAAAACCTGGAAAAGTCAGGGAAATTCAATCGAAGATTTGACCAGTCATCCTGACAGAAAAATAAAAATATATTTAATTGTAGTGCTGCAGATAAAGTTAATTTAAATTACATGTGACATTTATTTTATAAGTCAGGTAAATTAATCAGATTTGGTCAGGGAAAATCAGAGAAATTGAGTTGCAAATTTTGGTGTGAACCATGTTACAGCTGGTACGTCGTGTGTCAATCACATGCATTATACGTTAATCCACAGAAAATCTACGTAAGTGTGGGTTTAAGACGCAAAAAGAATTAAACCGAAATAGTTATGTTTTTAAGTTATTAGCGTTATACCCAACCATTGTTTTTTTCACATACCAGCTTTTGCAACTACATGTACACTCCTAATATTTGAGGATTGGAGTATTGGTGCCTGAGCAGTTACAAAAATAAATTTATTTTATTGCTCTAAATGCAGGGTAGATGGCTCTGATTTGTTTCTCAGGGGCTTATCATCGCTCATTCCATTCACTTTGCCAATGCTCGTAATTAACTCAAGTTGAAGTTTAGCATAATCTCGTATTTAATATTTAATGACCCTACAGATTTTCAAGTTTCGATTCAAAATCTCAGTAGGGGGTCGTGGCCGGTCAGCCTCTGATATTCATTACCGTTGGTGGGCGTGAGCAGGCCTGACAAGCAGTAGCTTTTGGCCAAAAAGGGGTAGGTAGCCGTACCCTTTAACCCAACCATGTTTTGAAGCTAAGCTGCCATGTTCTGCACACGACCTTGTCAATGATGCAAAGTTGTTTTCATATGGCATTGTCAGATACGTGACAGTGCATGTCTCGTTCAGAATCAGGTTTATTGTTCCCAAGGGTGGGACATAGAACCTCCACCCCAAGTCAACTTGCAAGAAGTCGACAATCCAGAAAAAAAGTAAGCAAATTCTGGAATCTAGTGGCTAGAATTTGTCTAGCATTTCTGTCCAATGATTGTGGCCTGTTGCTCATGAACAGAGCACATGTGTGGCCTATGAAAAATGTCTGTTGAAGTTTCACATTGCTTTGCAATTTAGCCTTTCCGGTCGTGACAGTTACCAGCAACAAGTTGACACCTCGTAAACTGACATTTCAGATAACTTTCGGGGATAGGAGACTTATGGACGGTCTAGTGAAAACTAACTCTAAATTTCTTTCCGGAAATCCTATATGAAATTCTAGTCCAGTGAGCTTTTTGTTCTTTGATCACCTGCATGGTTTCAACAACAGCTTCACATGCAAGACTGCTTCCTAACTTCCTTAGATAAATTAAATTTTTTAGAGATAATCTCAGCATATGCTCACACAGCCCATATCATGGCCGCTGCGGTAGGTCTTGTCCAGGACGTACCCTCTTCATAAGTCAAACATTTGGAACCCCGCCATTTAACAGTGGGGATCCAATGATCATGCACGTTCCTGTGCACTCAAAACTTCAAAAGTACCCTTCCAACCTCATTTTAATTGCGTTACACCATATTTTCCAGTCCACGGAAAAATGTGGTCAAAATACATGGTAGCTTGCATCGAGGTCTCTTGCATTAAAGTTGTATTTCACTTGTTTTTATTGTTTGAATTAAAACAATACAGTATATGCCCAAGCTTTGAAAGGTGCAATTTGCATAGCAACATTTTGCAATTCAAATTTAACACTCATGACCATTTGTCACTAACTCGTGCAACATGTATTTTGACAAATGTATATGCACAAGGTGGTCATAAACGTGCCATGAACATACACTTGCCGATATACTGAAAATTTAAGAAGTACTATTTAACCTCATTTTAATCGCGTTACAACGTATTTTCCAGACCACTGTAAAATGTGGTCAAAATATATGCTAGTTTGAATCGAGGTTGTGTTTCACTTGTGTTTGATTGAATTAAAACAATATTTGCCCAAGTTTTGAGAGGTGTCATTTGCATAGCAACATTTTGCTATGCAAATTTGACACACATGACCATTTGTCACTGTAACTCATGCAATTGTATTCAAGAAAACTCTGTCTAGGCCCGATGCCTTCTTGCTGTACATAGACATGTATTTTGACAAATATACATGCACGGGGTGATCTTAAAACCTTACCTGAATACATCAGTATATTTTTAACTGTTAGTTACAAGGAACACATTTTGAATTTTTTTCCCCAAAATTAGTACCTTATAATGTATTTTTTATCGTATTTGAAAATTAATTTTGGCAATGAGGGAAAGACTTCATGATCACCCTGTACATAAATTATTTAGAATCAGCGGGTGCGTCTCGAATTAAATGTTAATTAATACTACGATATGCCTTTGCACATTCATCCGCACTTTTGGGATGAGAGGCAATTAACTACTTAATTAAAAAAACTGTAAACAGCGTGTGGGGTTTCCAAATTAACGATTTGGGTTAGTAGGATACGCGAGTTATGCTAAAAACATCAATGAGTTTTCATAATCTGGTTTAATGTTAAATTGCGTGGTCGGCAGTGGCTCCCACCCGCGCATTTCAATTTTTTCTAAGTACAACATCCGTAGAGTGTGAGATTAAAACGGGAAAACAATTCTACGAAGTCTGAAAAGTGGAGGAACTTCCTCTGTTTTTGTGCACCATAAACATGTTACAGGCCTATTCGAGTACTAACTGTGCCGATGTTAATTAATGCGACCCACTTTTTCTGAACTCAAACTACATTCATGATTCATGCACATGCATTTCTAATAGCCCAGCGGCCTATTTTTGCTCATTAGGATACTGACTATCCAGAAAAGTTAGCAATAAAGTGGCTCATAAAATGTTCTCAGATCCACTTTAGTTCCTATAATTGTTGCATTTCGAAATTGGCGCAATTTGACCGTATCGCCCCAATCAGATGGAGAGGGTATCCCAAGTGCATGAGTGCACTGACGTGGACCTGCATGGTTCAAGTATGCGCTTTCGCTCAAAAATGTGGTTAATTTAGGGTAAACGTCTTTCGTGATCGCACTTCCCTTGAAATTAAACACATGCTTCCAAACATGGCAATTTGTGCATTATCACACAGAAAAAATTCCACACAATAATAGAAACACTTGCTACATGTACATAACCTCGTATGCATATTGCTTTATTAATTTGCTGCTATTTTGCTCCCAGTTTATTGAATATTAAACGTGTGGATTGAAAGTTTACTTACTGTAGTTATGGAATCGAAATAACTGGCTTTGTAGCAAGCTCAACGTTAAACAGGCTTCGAAAAATGAACAAATAAAGTTAAAACAGGTTTGTTTGAAAATTCAGACAATTTGAAAACACTTTAACAGTGTTTTTTAAAAAATGAAAAATTCTAAATTGTCGACAGTAGAACCTCCAATGTTCACCACCTCCATATGCTGACCACATTTCAACTGATCGGACGGTCACCACATTAACTCAATTGAAGGTGAACTCTACATGTTGACCACCTGCACCGCTGTAGGCCTACTGTGATTTTCCCCCACATTGGGATATAAAGGTTCTTGTAGAGTAGAACCTCCAAAGTTGACCACCGCCCCACATTGACCACATTTCAACTCAATGGAAGGTGACCTTTACATGTTGACCACCTGCACCTCTGTATGTTGTATGTTGACCACTTGGACTATGACACACAATAGTAATTTACTCTTCTATATGTTGACCAGCATGGTCTCAACATGTAAAGTCATGGATGATTAAATTTATTGGCTGCTTGCAAAACCTATACTGTACACCCCTGAACAGTAACTGTATCTATAGAGGTAACACTGTACGTGTAATTGCTGGATAAATTTGCAGCACATGAGCAATAGCCTACTGGTACTGTATTATGGATATTTTAATAAGATTATTTATGAATGATGAATGCCTAATGTAAAATGTGAGTGCATGGAGTAGATGCTGTTCTCGGAATTAAAATTCTGTGTCAGTACAAGCTTCTGACCATATGTTGACCACCTCCACATGTTTACCAGTTTGCGACAGTCCCTTGGGTGGTCAACTTACAGAGGCTTACAGAGGGTGTATGCTGTAGCATCCCCTTTGCGAGAAATGAATATGGAGAAAATTACCTTAAGAATTGTTAATAATAAACAGGATTGGAGGTCGGCTCTTTAGAACTACTGGCTTATGGAAATCCTCAAAAATGGCAATCAATGGCAATACTGTACTGGCTAAGGCGAATGAACAAGGGATGATTTGTTAAATTTTTGGCATGTTCTCTCTGTTCAAACCGGCCTGACGATTACGGTGTACATGGACTTAATTCAGTCATTGAGGGTTTTAACGATTATACTAATTCATATTAATTGGATAAATGGAAGCAATTTCAACTCCCACCAGGCCTGAAGCAAACCAACTACATGTATGGTCTGCTTGTAGTTTTCAATCCAAAAATCCCATGTGTTTCTTTCATTGGTTTTTCTTTTTGACTGTTTGGAAACAGGGTGGCATTGTTGTTTTTAATAGTGCGAAATATAAACAGGCCTTTGACCGTTGTCGACAGCCGCCGATTTCATGACGCCTGGCATCAACCATAGAGCACCAATTATAATCGCCCTTCTCGAAAATCCAGGCGTGACTAATTTTATTATTCGCCATCCATTTGAATGAAAACAAATTCAAGCTGAAAGTTCTGGTAATTGGATTACACGGTGTAATCCCCCTACCAACTAGTATTCACTTACTGATAATAGGGTACTGAGTTGAATTAAATTAAACCAGGGTATTATAACAACTAAAAAGTCCTTAATACCCTAAATCCCTAATGTGTTAAATGATATCCAAGAGATTGAAGAAAAGAAAGAGAAAACTGGTGTATAAGCTGGAGAGCAGATTGGATTCATTGAATGTAGAAGTTACCCTGTTTACAAAAATTCACATAAATTATTTTCTTTTATTATTGTGTTCAAACATAGATGAACAAAGAATGAAAAGCTGCATTCTAAAAAAGTATCATCCTAAAACAGTCCCACGTTTTACTCTAAAGAAGACAAGTTTTTAAACTTGGGTACATGTGTAACGTTTCGTAATGTGTATTCGAACAGTTGTTAAAATGAAATGCATTCTGGGGCCACCGATCACTTGATACGAATTACCAGACGCACGTACACCTACACTGTATTTTATCGTGACAACAGCTCGGTATTGAATGTACATGTATTTTTCAAAGTGTAAAGTCAAAAATTTCTCGGGAAGGAGTGTTTCATCGGTCCATAAACTTTTAATACAATAATAAATTCCACGAATTGAAGCCGTATACCAAAGTTCAGCCCTTTGGGACGTCGTTAAGTCGGTTAAAAATGATTTCACAGAAGTTGAAATCAGGCAAAGATCAAAGATGAAATACTAAGATTTTAAAAATAGAAGATTTTCAGAGTTTCTTCTTCATTGAAATCTAAAAATAAAGTGAACATTTGTCCGGTAAAAATGTTCAATTACAGTTGAGTATCAATGCAGGAATCACAAGGAGGAGTCATAACAACAGAACAACTTCCAACTCAAGTTTCCAGTTGGCGGCACTAGGTATTTTCACAAGTTGCAAGCATAATGGTCGAGATAGACCACCAAATCCAAAATAGTGATGTATTGATAATTGATAGCTCAACCTATTTCAAGTTCTGTCTTGTTTTTTCGTAATTATTGTGCAATGAATGAAATGGCCGTTGACAAAAACTTTCGGTTGTGTGCATGGCCTCGTCTGCTTGGCTTGTTGCAAAAGCAGTATTTTTTTTCAAGGTGACACGGAAGTTGTTTCAGTTCATTCATGGTTTGTTAGACTCAATTCCTCATCCTTATTAAGTGCGATCCCCATGGCCTTCACTTCCTTCTATATTCGTCAGCCAATGGCACATGGGTAAGTCCGACCTCACGAGGCCTATGGTTGTGAGGGTCGTCAAATAAATTTCAGTAAACAAACAAACATTTATTGATGTTGTAGGTGTACGCTACAAATTGGTAATGGAAGTGCTCGGCAAATTGCAGGATTGGAAAAAGATGATCCAAGCCCAGAATGGGCTAGAAACGCATATTGTTCGCTGTTAAAAACCAATTAAATTTTCTTTTACTCGATGACGACATAACTTTTGGCTGATGCTAATGTAATATTCGAGATTAATGGTGTAAAAATGACATGCCATTAATTAATAAACGATTCATTGTTGGCCTAGATTGCCAGCACTGAGGGATATAGGCGGGCGATATCACTATCTATTGTAAATGGGCTATTTTCGTTAATTATTGATGGATTTTCGCCATGGCGTTATTATACGCCAGAATACATGAATTTTTGAGAATTTTTAAATATCATGAGTTGAGAGAAAATGGCCAAATTTTGGACTTTCACAACGTTGTGTTTTTATCAGGTTTCATTTTTTAATTGACTGTTTAAAAATTAGCCACACCCTCCGCTTTTGTGATTTTGCTGCGGTGGGCGTGACTAGCCAATCAAAAAACGCAACCCGAGAAAAACACATCGTTGTGAAAGTCCACAATTTAGCTCCAAGTGAGTGATGTAACCCTACCCAGTTGTAAATGGACGGTACTTTTATTAATTATTGATGGATTTTCGCCAGGAAAAGTTTGTTTTCCAATATACATGAAAATTTGTTTGGAATACTTAAAATTTTCCCACAGTCGATCTGCCAAGAAAATCATACACTAGATGTCCTAGTATAGTACTCTGGTATAATTGTTGGCAGTTTTAAACAAATTCTCATGTATTCTGCAACACAATAAAGCTTACTTGGGAAAAATCCATCAATAATTAATAATTACAGTCCATTTCAACAGATAGTCATTTATCGCCCATTCTGTTATGTTCCTTCATGAGACATTTCTCTCAACCATAGCAGCTTTGCAATTCACAAGAGCTTGTATTCCCAAAGATATCAGATGACCATGGATGCCAAGCTTCGTGAAATAATGAAATTACATGTACAAGTATGTGAATATATATGATGCGTTAGAGACTAGTTTCTTTTGGCATTCAAGATGTCTACATGCTTGCCTCGAGTTACACCCAAATTTATTATCGAAGTGATAATGACAAGTTTTCAAACGTTGGTAACTCGAGCTTTATCGGCAAGAGCACGAGCCAGTACAGACCACATTCCTGACCTAGGGAAAAGGTCAAAGTCTTCTAATCCATATTAGCATATTTGAATCCACCTGGTGTCGCTTATAAAAATTCCCAACCTAACGAGCTTTACCATAGGGGAACTGGACATTTATCCCACTTGAAAAAGGCACAGTTTGTGTACTTACCTCTTAAATTACAAGCGGGTTTTATATTAGTCAAATGCAAACAGCATATGCGATGACATCACGTCTTATGTTTGATTAAGTTCTGATTGATTACACCAAATTGCTGACTACAACAACAAAAAACATACAGTGTACATGTACCACCCAACCTTACCTAAAGCAATATCACTTATCTAGTAAACAGTGTAGCAATTATGTTTCATAACATATAATTTTAATGTTATTGCTATGTTATTTGTTGTTATAAGTATGAAAACTCCACAAAGTTGCCAAACTTAACTGAGCTTAGGTTTGTGCATAAAAAACGTCGTATCAAAATTGTATCTTGTGTTAATTCGGCAGTTTTTCAAAAAAAAAAATGTGGGTGTGCGCTCCTATATTATTCTTTATTCATTATTGGCGATTTAGTCAAAAAAAATTAAAATTGCGTCAATGTTTGCTTAGTTATTAATATTTCTGAAAAACGTGTTGATGAAATTACACCTTAATCCGTTATTTCTTGTAGTTTCATATAATTTTCGTCTACAGGGTTAATTTCAACCATCAATGATTGTATAGCTATGCATCATTGGTGATCTAAAACCCAAATACGCATCAGATTGAAGCACACTGGATATTAAAATATTGTATTGAACCTGGACAAATTACGTTTTGTTGTTGTAACCATGAACCATTGCACGCATTGATTTGGTGCTTTTTACCGTCAATTCAACATCAATACTTCTGGAATCTGGATTTGACTCTTGCAAGATTTTAACATTCTCCAATGAAATTTTGACATTTATAAGCTAGACTAAACATTTGTGTACATGTAGCTCTAAACTGTTCAAATATGGGGATTTTGCTATACCAATGAAAATGTTGAAGTTGCCATCCCTGGTCTTCAAATGCCTAGTTTCCATGCAGACTTAAATTACATTTAGAAAAAATCTACTTTATTAACGTCAAGTATTATTGCGTTGCAATGGCCGTACTTACAATTTATCACCTGGTGGTTAAAAGCTGCAACTAAACTAGAATATAGGGCAATAGAATCTAGAACCTATCTGGCTTCGCAAAAACCAGATTCAACATTTCTTGATTACTCTAGCGCAAAAAATGGCGTATGATTCGCGCACGTGCTCTCAGAAATTCAAAAACAAAGTCGACGTCCCCTCATTGCGGGTAAATAGAGAAGCTGTGCGA
>JAQGAF010001954.1:0-26116 GCA_034687865.1 Kryphioiulus occultus
TCTTTCATCATAGCCTTCCTCTTCACTTTCCTCATAGTCTTTTACACTTTTGCTTCTCTCGGTTGACTCGTCATACTCATATTCTCTACTGCTTTTTTCTGGATGACTTCTTTCATCATAGTATTTTACACCTTTGCTTCTATCGGTTGACTCGTCATACACATGTTCTCCACTGCTTTTCCCTGCACGACTTCTTTCATCATAGCCTTCCTCTTCACTTTCCTCATAGTCTTTTACACTTTTGCTTCTCTCGGTTGACTCGTCATACTGATATTCGCCACTGCTTTCCTCTCCATGACTTCTTTCATCATACTCTTCCTCCTCACTTCCTTCATGGTCTTTTATGCCTTTGCTCTTACCGCTTGTCTCGTCATGTGGATATTTTCCACTGCTTTCCTCTCGATGACTTCTTTCATCATACTCTTCCTCTTCACTTTCCACATAGTCTTTCACACCTTTGCTTCTATCGGTTGACTCGTCATAATCATATTCTCCACTGCTGTTTTCTCTATGACTTTTTTCATCATACTCTTCCTCTTCACTTTCTGTATAGTCTTTCACCCCATTGCTTGTCTCGTCATACTCCTCTTCCTCTACCTCATACGGATAGTCTCTGTTGCTTTTTTGTTCACGGCTAGTCTCTTCATCCTCAGTGTCCATGTAACCACTTCTGCTTTTCTGTCCACGGCTCGTCTTATCATACTCCACTCTATTTTCAGTTTCTGTAATGCTACTTTTCGTCCCTGTTTTGGTTGTTGAGGTTTGGTCCCTGTGGCTCGTATCTGACTCTGAACTGTCTTCTGGCATTTCCCGGCGCAATGGACTACTAAATTTGCTTCTTGTTTTCTCACTGCCTTCCTCTTCTTCAGTGTCCGAATAGTCATAGCTGCCTTCGCTTTCTCGGCTCTCTTCATCATCCCGCTCGTAGCCATTGCTTCCCACTGTCCCACCTCGGTGTTCCGAGATTCCCGTCGTCTCGTCCTCGACTAGACGTCTCTTTTTGATCTTCGTAACTTTGTTGCTGTCGCTTCGGCGCTCGCTCTCTCCTCGCGCTTCTGACTCTGAAGAAGTCGTGCCGTGGCGATGTTCGTAGTCCGTCTATTCGGGAATAAAACCATTGGAATTAAATAACACTATCAGAATTGAAAGACCTTCGATATTTACACAGAAATGCTACGGAGTCCACACTTCTTGCAGCAAGTTAAAAATGGTCGGTTTCAAAGACATACCGTTTCCGATGGGTGTGAGGATGTGGTAGTCGTGCTTCGGCTGTCAACCTCGCGTAACTTATGAAAATATCGTTTGATTTTGTCTCGTCTCCCCTCCGGCGCGTACCGGCGATTGTGTCGTTTCAGGTTTACCTCGCTCAGGGAGGAGCTATCACTTTCCTCGCTTTTTTTGCCGCGTTTGTCCTAGGTATAATGGAAAAGTAGTAATATAAACGAGCTGAGTCTTCGTTACCACCATCAATCAATAATCGCCAAGATTGCTCCCTCAAAACTTATTTCGAGAACCGACTTACCAGTCTGAGCTTGACTTTCGATAGGTAACTCTCACTAATGCTGTCTTCATCAGCTAGCTACGGAAGAACTGAAGCGTTAACATTCGTAATCAGCTAAATTAATGGCACGAGTCACTTAGCTTAAAAAAAAATTAAGACTCCCATACCGTGGTGCTCGACTCGGAAGTTTGATCGTACATCAGCGTCGAAGTTTCTTCGGTCGACTCGGATACTGTTTGTTCATCCAACTGCTCGCGTCCAGACACTCGCCGGATCCACTCAACTTCCTACAAGAAAATTAAGGCTCGTCCAGCATTTATTTTCATAACTCCATCAAGTCGGAAAAATTGCTTACGTTGTCACTGGTGGTGACAATTCCAGGTTCAAGTGCACAATGAGGATTATTTCGTCATTTGATCGCCAAGCGATTCAGTTTTCTCTAACCTAGGGCACCACCAGTTTTTGGACATCTAGCAACTACGGACATGAAGTAAAATTGGACGTCTAGCGTCAATGGCAAGCAAACATCGGCATAGACAGTTTCAACAAAAATAAGACAGGAGCCTTGTAACGTTGAGCAAACAATTACCGGACCTTGCCTCTTTTTTTGATAAAAATACTGACGCTGGTGGTTGCTTACCACTGGAGTTAGACGTTTGAGCAAATGGAGTTCAATTGTACTTCTGCTACTCTTACATTAATGCCCCTTGAACACTCCATGGTCAAAGTCGGTATAAGTCCATGAACTGATGGTACCCTGGGTCGAAGAAAACTTGTGTCGCTTAGCAAAACAAGGGACGAAAGTCCCCGGCATGCACTTCAGTCCAGAATCCAGACAAAGAAAACCTGCAAAAACGAATATTTACAGTTTCTGGAGACGAAGTTGACCAGCTTTCCACAACTTTCACTTTTCTTCTTCCCCACTTGGGCCGGTGCATTCTGAAAGATGGCTCCGAGCCGTAGTACCTCCTGAAGCGTCTGTGCCGGACGTCTTTCTGACAATGACGATGCAAGGAGAGGAATTAGAAAATCAGCATTCAGTTGGCCCATCAGTCACCTCGAAGCAAAACTGCGCAACTGCACTGACAAATTTTACAAAACAAAAAACCGCAGTCCCGCTGCGGCAAATGCTGAGGATACGGCCAACAAAACCACAATATTTGGTGAAAAACTACAGCGAAACCTATTTAAATCTAATAAACCTATATCATATTTAACACCGGACCCGAGGATATTAGTTTAGACAGGTTTTACTGTACGTATTACCTTCCAGCGTTGGGGCCATCTCCGACGATGCCTGAAGTGCTTCTGGATCCGATGAGCTGCTCTGTATTTATTCTTTAGCAAAACAAGGATAAGAGCACAGATTGGTAAGGAAGGTGAGGAAAAAAGCAACAACGACAAGTAGTAACTGCACAACACTAACCTGAATCCATTTACGAACGCGATAACCTCTGAAAGTTTTCTGAATGCAGATGGCAGCTTCTTCTCTTCTCTGCGAATAGATAGATTACGGACAGGTGCATTAGAACGGGTTAGTGTTGCCCAACCAATTTGGTCATTTTAAAGATGGCATTGATCAAAAATTTATGAATTTCTTACCCGAAGATTTCGGCGACTCCGATAGCCGCGGTATGCAGATTGAAGTTTAACTGCTGCATTGGAGACCTAAACGTGGCGGGAAACCAGAATCTCCTTTAAGTGGTGTTTGCCTACCTAACGCGAATATTTCCAAATACATAAAGTAGAAAATTGCTTTTCGCTCACCTTAATATCGTGCTCCGTCAAAGGGTTAGTCTTCTTAATCCAATGCAAAAACTTTCGTTCGTATAGGTAACAACTCTGCTGAAAATCTGGAAATACGACCCAATACGGAAAAGCCTCAATGACGGTAAATTAATGGATAAATATCATAAATGCCAGCAGTTAAGCTACAGTACCAACCGACAAATCCCAGGCGATCGGCATGACGGCGCAAATCTCTCAGGAACCCCTTTGCTCGCATGCTCCAAGGGGCAGTGTCGATTCGGCACGCGTACATCCACTCGTAGAGAGTAGCGAACGTGTATGTCGGAACGAATCGAACCCTTGCTTTGGCCTTGTTCTGGGAAATTCCGTGCATGGTCTTCGATGCCAACTTTGGAATATGGTGGGCCAACAAAACTCTGTTGCGAAGAAAACAAACGAGACATTCATCAAAACCTGCCTCTAGATCCATGGTGATCATAATCTGCATCCAGCTCAATTTTGATCAGTAATGGCCCCAAAGAAAAATATTGGCCAGAAGCTGCATAAAGATCAATTGATTTTAATTTAGTCTCTGATCAATGTTGACCCTAATGCAGTTTTAGCGCAATTTGTCTCGATGCAGTTTCTGATCAATAATGATGCGGAAATCACACATACCACAGGCTACTGAGTAGAAATGAATTGAATAGACACACATTTGAGCACAAGCTAGCTGCATCAATGCTACTACTGATCAGAAACTGCATCATTGTCAATATCAAGAGTCCCCACAGCTTTAGTATCATAAATTCCTCTGAGTTTCGCAGGCTTTCCAGGCCATTTAATATAAATAACGCTTTTAATCAATATTGCCATTGACAACATCAAAGTATTAATGCAATTTTTTAATTTGGTTTTTATTAGGAGTACTGGGGTGTTTGGAAATTAATTTTACAAATTTCGATATTGTCATAGTGAAGCCAAAACCAATTTGCCATTTTGGAGTTTTCTTTCGTTGTGGAAAGGGCCACTTCAGCTAAAAACCACATTAGACATCTTAGTCGAAATATGAGATAACGTCTGGATTGAAATTATAATTAAAAGTTAGGAATTCCCCTTACTTCTTGACAAATTTCCAAAATTCCCCTGACTTTCCTAGGTTCTGTGGGAACCCAGACTATTGATCAGAAACAGCATCAAAATGAGAATTGATCAGAAACTGCATGAAGACCAATAAGGATTATGACGATCGCTGATCCACGATCAATAATGATCCAGTTTCTGATGAATGTTGACTTCGAAGCAGGTTCTGATCAGTAATGATCTGGAAACATCATTTGATCATAAACTTCATCAAGACAAATACCTATCAGAAACTGCCTCAAGATCAATTTGCACCGCAATTCGACTTCCGGGCTTACCTGTGAATTCTGTAAATCCGTTCATCCACCAGCAGCTCGACTTCACATGTGGCGTCCTGAAATTCCTCGTCGACCATGTGCCGGAAGAGATCGAGGCATCGGTGGTTGAGCGAGTCGTCGCTGTTCAGCCTGGTGGTGACCCACGCAGCCTCCCAGCGCTGCGCTTCAGCATCGCTCAAGAAGCCGACCTCGTCGTTGCCGAGCCGGACCTCCCTCTTGCGTCTCCTTCCCAAAACCGGAGCCAGACTGCGGCTCGCCCTATGCATCTTGGCGACTGGCTGCCTCTGGAGCATCCGGTGCAGGTTTCCGGTGCCGTCCAGGGCCTCGACCCGGAGCCCCATGCGCCGCAGGTAGTCCCAGAAGTCGCCGATGCCGTCGTCCACGGCCATGCGGGTTGCAAAGGCCCTCAGGATGCGCTCGCAGCACTCCGGGCGACACACAATGCACCTGGTCTTGCCACCGATGGTGTTAACCAGCCTCACCATCTCGCTGACGGTCATCAGCTCAAAGCGGACGGCGGCCATCACAGTCTCCGAGTACGGCAGGCGGCTGTCCCACTCGTGGCCCAGCCAGCGCAGCGCAGCTTCGAAGACCAAAATTTCGCTGCATTGAAAACAAGGATAAATAACGAAAAAGCTTGTTACCCTGATCGATTTGATCCGACGAGTTTAAAACCCACCTTTCCACTTCCAACATGTCGTCCGTCAGCAAGCGCACCAGGACCAGGAGGGGCAGCCGGACGAACTCCTCGGCTCCAGCGGCTTCGCGGAAGCCGCTTCTCATCATCTGGTAGGCCACCTGGCACATGCGGTCATCGTTGTGGTGCGAGCCGTAGAGGTACATAGCAGGAGCGCAGACAGGGTCGCGGCAAGTCCCGCGAGCTCGTCCGCATTCTTCGGCCAGCACTGCGTGTGCACATAAAAGAAACATTTTAGCGTTAAGTAGGACTACATGGTGACTGCAAACTCCTGAAAACGAAATTCTCCGAGTTTTCAAGGTTTCCCAGGAGCATATTCAAATTCAGGGTTTCCACTCAAATTCTTAAATCGATTTCGCTGATAACTTTTCAGTCATTCCCCTGTCATTTTATACGAAATTTCACACAACATTAGACCACAAATTCATTAGTCGCGATCTAAATCTTCGAAAAATTTCGTCTGCAGCATCTTAAATTTGGAGTCAGGACTTGAAAACTAATACATGTACCATTATTTAATAATTAATACTGAAATTAATGGTGAAGTGGATATAACTTTATTTGTGGAAATTAGGCGCGACGCATAACTTACCGAAACGTCGCGCCGAATTTTTAATAAATCACTGGAAATTTTGACTGTGTATTGCGACAAATAACTTTAATTTCACCAGTCACTTGGAAGATGAGTATTAAAAGAGAATACGGACTTTAGAAATTTTAAGAAATATACAATACGGTAATGTATTTCTGCGGACTTTGGAAATTGTAAGAAATATTAATACTACCAGAAACGCCTTACATGTATGCAGTGATAACTTAAAAAAACGAGATCTGGTAATACAGATTTAACACAATTGTATTGACACGTTTTCTAGGAACTTAGGCACGGCGCAGGCTAAAATTTTAGGTGAATGACAGAACTGATTATCGGCTCATCGGTTTTGTGCAGACTTCTCAGAATTATGACGAACATATATGTTAAATACAATTTTGACACTGAAAAATTCCAGTTTTTAATTCAAAATTCCCCGAGTTTACCAGGTTTAATATGAAATTCTCGGAAGTTTCCAGTTTTTCCAGGAATCACCATTGAATCACCGCTTACCCTCGAAGCCCAGGTCCTCAGCAGTTGACTCCAGCTCCTGCACGGTGACCCCGTGCCATCCCGACTGCAGGTCCACCTCGGCCGCCAGCTCCAGCCTCTGTGCATAAATCCATCGGTGGACGATGCGGAAGATCCTGGGCGACACTTCCACTACCAGGACCTTGTTGGTCTCTGTCACGGCTGGCCGGCCCAGCTTCTCCGAGTGGTGCAGCAGGAGGAACCGGTGCATGTCGAAATAGACCCCCTTCACGTTGACCAGCAGGTCTCCCGTCGTCCTCATGAAGTGCTTGTCCGTCATCACTGTGGACATGAAATGTCGAGCGTATTTGCACCTCTCCTCAAACGCCTCAAAGCAGCCTTCCGCCTCGTCGTGCCGTTGTTCCTCGGCCTTACGGGCCATCTGGATGTAGGCCAGGCTCTTGAGCCAACGGTGGCCTACAGCGTCCGTATCCGGGACGCCTCCTTCCGCATATCCGCTTTCGTATTCCTCAGAATGCAAAGCGGAAACATCGCTTGGTTCTGGTGACTGCCCTTGGTAAGCTGTCGTCTCTGTCCGTTGTGCCGAGGAGGTCGTGCTTTCTGCATCTGGAATAAATCGAAAGTCAATTTAAATCAATTCAACAAGTGTATCATTGATACACAATCATCAACATGGCAAGGTTCCCACTCAAATTCTCATGACGATCTCCCTGACATTCCCTGCCAACTTTTCAGTCATTTCCCTGACATTTTACATGAGATTTTTTTTTTGAAAAAATAGGAAAAATGATTGATTTTACCCAAAATTTTTATAAAAGATGACTACTCAACTCGCTGACGCAAACGATCTCAATTTCCCTGACATTTTCAGGAACTTTCACAAATTCCCTTACGTTCCCAAGGTTACAAACAACCATTTGGTGGTTGTAATCCATCGACCCAATTTGAAAGGCAATTGCCACCGCATTATAGGGTCACTATCCTTATCTTCAATTAAATTTTCCTGATTTTTCCACATTTTCAGACACTTTTTAGAAAATTTCCAGACAATTTACAACAAACGATTTTTATGTCTTCAACATTTTTACTTCAGAAAGGATTTAGCCTACCACGTTTTAAACCTTGAGAGTGATCGATTCGTTCACACACTGTAGTTATGTTCTTTTCAAGATTTCAATGTATATTAGCGATTTAAGTGGTGTAAAAATCGTGAACAACTGTCAATGGACCCGGATCAGATGGGACATGCCTGCTCAGATTTGAAGATGGGGATTTCAAAAGCCATTTGGCGAAAATTTTACAAAGTTTAGATCAAGAAATGAAGGATTTTAGCCCACATTTTTGACAAACAAAAACAATATCAATAACAACGTGAATGTCGTAGGCGAATTTTTTTTAAACAAAAATTAGCAGAAATAATGGATTTTAGGTGTATTTTAGAGGATTTTCCATAAGAAATATTTGGATATGTTAATGATATTAAAAACGTATCCCACTGGAGACTCTCGATCAATTCAGTTACGCGCTCTCGCCCCGGTTTCTATTACATGTGACAAAGTCAGAATTGACACCAAGTCTGGACATATAAATCACACCGGCATCATGTTCTCGAGTGTCGCGTTAGCCCGTTAGCTTCCTCAGCCGAAAATGTCAGCTTTTTCGCCTAGATCCAGCTTTCCTCGGATGACAAAGCTCGCTCACGCAGTCATCCGATGGGTTCAAGCTCGCGTGAAAATCAACGACTGCCTGATAACTGTATCGTCGAGCTTTTTCACCCGTAGAGGATGCGGCTTAATGTAGCGCGACGTGGTGCTGAAATTAAACTTTAGCATTTGATTAGGGAAATGCGGTCTCGCCTCCTTCTTCTTCCATGAATTAAGTTAAGGTGCAATTCCCGTCACAGTAACGTTAAGCTCACCTTCGTCTACGGGATGAAATCTCTCGTCTTCGTAGTGTTCGCTTTCGGTTACTGTAGGCTCCCAGTATGAAGGTTCGTTTCCCGAACTACTAAAATCCTCCATGGGTGCCTTGCGTTGACTTTCCGAGACCGTTATGTCACTCGTATGCAAACTGTTGCTCCTTGAAGTTGGGTGTTCATCACTTTTGGTCGCTCTATGATAGCTCCCTAACCCCGAGAACTCTTCGGGCGATGGGCCTGATTCTGGGCTGCTCATTTCGGTCTGCAAAATAATAATACACACAATGAAAATCATTTCGTAACGTCCACTCCATATCAACGGAAAAATTCTAACGCTAAACAGCTGAGAGCTTGCTTGACCGTTTCGTTTATAACAATTATTTGAGCAATAAAAATGCATTGAGAGCATCGGAAAATTCGAGAAAAGCAAACTTCTCACACTGACTCACAGAAAACACAGCTGATAGCTTGTGTAAGTGTTTACAACAATTTTGATAGCACTAAAAGGCAGACTTCTCTCAACAACACTGGTATGCTTTTTGACGAGAAATCACTATGGAAAAAATTAAGAAGTTTCATAATATCGACAGGCTTTATAATAAATGCCTGAGGAGTTGTTGACAGTAAATAAGATGTAAAACGGAAAAGAAACTTTAAATCATTTCCTGAGAAACTGTCCACCTGACCTGAGAAAGCTGAAATCGAGCAACTTAAAAACCTAGCAACTAATACGTTTACACTTACGCTAACTTGTTAATTGTCTGTAAAATTTACATTCACTTTTGTGCAATAGATCGCGTCTAAACAAAGTGTCAAACGTAATATCCTCTCTAAACTAAAGATCAGCACCAGTCCAGGGAATATTAGTTTAGGCAGGTTCTTCTGGTCCCATTTTGTATGATTTTGCATGCTTTTTCTTATTGCATATCGATTGAAATGATACACACTTAACTGCAGCCTGTATAGTCATAAACAAGTTCACTGTGAACTTCGGGAAGTTTTTTTCCTTTGGAAATAAGCATCATTAAACTGTTATACAGCAAATAGTCACAAATGTGTTGTTAGAGATCGCCTCGAGTCTAAATCTCTCCGAGTGAGTCCATAGTGATTTTATGACTTCAGCATTCCAGAATCTGGCCAAGTTTCTTGGTATTTATAGCATTGACGAATCGCAGAAATCGATACAGCTAGGCTAGTGGGTTGTTTGGTTAGTTAATGTAAACAAGCCTCATGCATGCGCGACTAAACCATGTCAACAGAACTGATGGATAATAACAAACGACATCTGCTTTTCATTTCCCCTAACTTAATAGGCAACTGTTGATACGCAGCAATAAAATCATGTTTCGACGTGTGCTTAAATTCGCAACGGGTGACCTATTTCGAAATGCGTTTTTATTCAGTGGCGAAATCGGGAATACATGTAAATACATCCAGATCGTCCACTAGACTATCTTGCATAAAAGTGAATCCTGCATTGAAAGCTACTAACTAGGCAGATCATTCCAGCTCCAGAAGAGTAAGGCAATGGCCATTGGAAAAGCAAACTGCAATCGTGCTATGGGGCTCACAACCGCTTCAGTTTCTCGTAGAATGTTACGCAATAAACAAAGTTTGCTCGAAGTAACTTTTAGCGTTAAAAAAGCAACAAAATTTTCGCATTTCTGCGATTTTGTCAAATGCTTACTTGTTCACTTTGAATTTCTTCGGAACGCTTTAGGGTGTTTTTATCTGGGAGCAGCGCCCTCTCGCCCCCTCGTCTACTTGTCAAATGTCGCGGATTTTGATACTGCAATAATTTTATCGGATGCAAACGTTCAACGCTTAAGGCTACGATAGCCATCTTCCAAAAACATTGTGGTTAAATTGCGGAAAAAAATCCGAAAGAATTTTCGATTTGGAACGAAACGTTTGAAAATGGAACGAGAGCGCATGCGCCCCGCGAGAGGTGATGACGTCACTTCGACAGTTCGAAAATTCGAAAATTAAGTGGAATCAAAGATGGCCGAAAATATCTGAAATAATGTCAATTTATTGAAGGCATATCGCGCCATTTAGACGAAAATGAACGTCGAAATCGGCAAGTTGGTGAAAAGGAGAAAAAGGGCAGCGCTCGAAGATGGGCAATCAGTAACAGCGCCCGGGGTGTGAGGAGAAGCGCAAGTAGGCCTAAACAGTCGCAAAACAAAATGGCTGAATTTAACCTAAATTTTCAAAACTATTTAAGGCTGTCCAAAATTTCGCGTTGAAATTCAGTCATCCTGACGTTGTGTGAACACGCAAAAAATTTACTTTGACATTTTCCCTTTATAAATTTTATAATACATGCGCAATGGCTAAATTTGATTGCATTCGCCATGATGAATGAAGCGAAATTTGAATATTTCGGTTGCCACGGATTTCTAGGCATGGTCGGGCTGGCAGATGGCGACGAAGCGAGTAAAAAACTGAACGAAAATGTGACAGTCTTTTGTTTATTTATGCTAAACACGAGCGCAGGGGGGCGGCCGGTTGAATCGAGTGAATTCAATGAAATGACCAAGGGTGGGAACGTGTGAAAACAATGAAAAATCCCCTACGACTCGCTTCTGAAAATGCACGTAAAACGATAACGAAATCCGTAAAGCCATTGTGAGCGTATCCGAAATGAAAATGCAACTGTGCTTACACGCTGCGAAGCAAATAATATTGCCCAGAAGCAAATTTATCCACCAAGGATCTCAGCATTTGACCTGCACACATACAGTATGGTATTTTTGTCAAAAATATGGATCAAAAAATCCATGTATATCAAAGGGTAATTGATGGAAAAGTACTATTGAGAGGGTACTCTCTACGTACTAATAAATAATCAAAAATATACATTTCTCAATTTTTACCAAACTGGAACATTTTTTGATCCTGCCAAAATACTCGTGAAATACGATTTTACTTATATGGAACAAATAAAAATATTCAGTTTTTGGGACATGAAATTTTTTTAAATATTCCCTCTCAAGTACGCTTATCATTATTATACATAACTGAAAATGTCACGATGATTTTAAACGCACATTGTCACTTTAAATGCTTCACGTTGTAAATAAGAAAAATTTCTCAATTTTAGTTACCAAATACAGGGTTGCCCAAGAGACTAGTTTATAAAACGCAAAGTATTACAGGATGTCCACAGCTTAAGTAACAATATCCCCTGACTTCCCCCAGATTCCCCAGGTTAAAATTGTATTTTCCCCTGACCTTTTAGAGTTTCCATCGACCATTGTAAAGTAAAAAACCCACCCTTTAAAAATAATGTTTTTAATCAACATGGCCATTGACTATGACGATAATCATCGAATTCACACAACATCGTATTAAGTCACTGTCTTAATTTGAATTTTTCATTAGGAATACTGAGATGCTCGGAATTTCTCTTAATTTGGCAAATTTTTATATTGTCATAATGAAGTCAAATTGAAGGAACCAATCTACCACATTGGAGTTTTCTTTTAATTGTGAAAATGGTACTCACCATAATCGATTGATGAAATACCTTCAGGATTGCAATTATAATTAAAAGTTAGGAAATACCCAGGACTTTTTGAATTTTTTTTCCACATTCCCCTGACTTTCCCATGTTCTGTGGGAACTTTGTTTTTCTGGTAGACGATACATGTATCATCACTAATGTAGTAGTAATTAAAAATAATGATGAATGCTGATTCAGGGAGTAGGAGGTGTCTGAAAATCGCGATTTCTTGATGACGTAATACTTGAACGTTCCCTTAATGAGTTCGAACGTCCAAAATGGCCAAAATAGGAGGGGTGTGCATGCAGGTAAACGCAGCTGGGGCCATTCTTGGCCCTAAGTGCACAATTTCTCCAAAACGCATCTTTCTATTGTCCGGCATCCTCCTCTTAGCACAATCCACTTTTGTCTTCTTTCCCCACGCAACTTTCAACCCCTACATGGTCATCATCCCTCAAACACGTCATTTTCCCCAAAGGACCCACAATGATTGAGTGGGTGGCCCTTTGAAACCCTTTGTCCACAGCAGCGCCCTCTTTTGTCGAGGAGGGGTTACGTGAGGGCTGGGCCCCTGGGCCCCTGATTATATATAGGCCAGCTCTATGAACATACAAATAGCGAAATTGGCTATCAAACAATTGGCTTTTGTTGCCAGTGGATAAAGGGGAAAAATACACACGAGTTCGGATATTTAGTATTGTGGTGTTTGGTGATTTCAGCGTAATTTTGCATACAGTATTTGTACCAATAAACATCAAAAATGACAAATGGAGCTACTGTACGTCACGAAATAGTACACAACGGGAAAACTGCTCCAATTGTACCAACTCAAATAATGTAACTTTTCATAATTTGGTATAATATTCTTTTGAAAGTATCGGTTTTTCTCCTCAATTCCCAACGTATTTTCGATAAAAAATGAAATAAATACATGTATATAAAAATAATAAAAAAACGTTTTCCACAAGCCTAGTTTATATTTGGTATAGCTAAAACGGTAAACAGGAAATGGTGGGTAGACGAAGAGAAACTGAATCATGCAGGAAATAATTCGAAATGAAATTATTTTCTGGTTATTCTCATTCACCTATACTTATGGTTTTAGAAGTCAAAGGTCGATAATTAGTAATTAATTTGGCCGCCTTATAATAATCATTAGGCAGAGTTGGTATATCAGGTTCCCCTCTAAAATTCTCAAGTCGATTTTCCTGACATTCCCTGCCAGCATAGATTTTTTTTAAAAAAAAACAACAAAAGCAATGGATTTTATCCCAAATTTTTCTAAAAGATGATGACTAATTTCCTGACATTTTCACGAATTCCCTGGAGCTTTTTCATTTCCATAACATTCCCTGATTTTCCCCGACTTTTCAGAAAGTGGAAACCCTGTAAAGAATTTTCCTGACGTTTACTGCCATATCATCAAAAAACTGAATTTCCCTGACTGTAACAACTATATTGACCATTCTTGTCTTCCCTGATTTACCCTAACTATGTCTAACTTTCCAGGCGTACTGTAAAATAACGTAAAATATATGTAAAATAAAATCCCTTGAGTTTCCTAGGTTTCCCAGGTTAAAATTACTATTTTGCCCTGACGTTTAAGAGCTCCCCATCGACCAATATAAAGTACCATCGTCATTAATAAGGACAATATAATTTTTGAATTCGCATAATAGAGGAAGTCACAAAATATTAATGTATCTAGGAATTCACTTTTTAATCTAGACTTTACATTAAAAGAGCACGGGGAAGCTCAGAATTAACATTTTTGTCATAATGAAACCAAATATTAAAAGGAACCAATCTCCCATATTGAGGTTATCTTTCATTGTGCAAAGGGCAACTTCACCATAGGGAATCCCCTGACTTTTTGAACATTTTTCAAATTTCCCTGACTTTCATAGGTTTCCAAGGGTTCATGGGGAACCCTGATTAAGTTCCCATTTTGTTTGCCAATTCTTCACATCTTCATGCCAGTTTGCACATTCTTCACATTTTCGCACTGGCCACATCGCTGCCTTAATTTACAAGTATTATCTTATTTTTATAAATATATTTACTATTATTCACGTGGCCATCGATTTTCTCTTTTTCAGGAAGGTTCGTTGAGGAGCCGCCTGGCGGCGCCGCCGGCACCTGATTGGCGGGGCGTCCGTTGCTAGGGGCAACGAGGAGGGCGTGGCCAACTCAAGACAGGCCAGATCGGATCCTCTGCCTCACCAGACTCGGCGTCCAGAACAGCCAGAGACATACCAGGAGCGACTTCCTGTCGTTGGTGGCGCCCCCGCAGTTGATGTGAGGAAGAAAAAAACACGAAAAGAGCATCCAACGACTAGAGAAGGACGGCCATGGATGTGCCAGAACAACGACTATTGCAACTATAAGGGATCGGATCCGTGAAGGATACGCGGATCCGGATCCAGGAGTAGGTTCATGGAACCAGAAGTGCCGTTCCCACAGGGGAAGAATCAGCCACGGAGACGACGGTCCCGATCCGCACACCAGATCCGTCGGCTATAATAGTGCGCCGATGGCCGCGGTGGTCATCGGCTTGACCAGTGCAGTGCTGGACCAGTCAACCAGGGACCATCAATGCGTTTGGTGCGGATACAACTTAGGATTATTCGGAAATAACGAAGCTGCGTCGTTGTTGTGAAGAAGAAAATATGAAAAATATGCGAAAATGGGAAAACAAAGGTACGTGCTTGAGGACTGAGGACGATAATGAACCGTGAAAAATAGGGCGAAGAGAACGTGTGCACCTTTCAAAAAATTAAAATATCAAGAGGTGAGTTCGAACTAGTACGACGTTAATTTGGGAAAACGACATATTTAGGACGAGGTTTTGATATAGGCCCGTGCTATAAACAATTTGAAATTGATGGATTTGATGAATAATTATAAGAAATTGCGCACCCAGACTGAGATGCTGAGGGAGAATGGGATTGAGAAAAATAGCAAAAATGCAAGAATGCATAAAGACAAAAAAAATAATAATTATACAAAAAAATCATAAATAAAACCAGTCAAGAAATGCCATCCCTCTGATGGTCATAACGAAGGTAGTGCGGACTGGACAGCGCAGTAGGTCAAGCTAGACTTAATGACTAACCGACATACTGTGTTAAATACCGGGTAACAAACAAATCCAAGTTTTTAAATTTAGGACATATTATACTTGACATCGTGATGTTGTTGACTAAATTGCTTTTTCAGTAGTCAGCATACATGTCCCACCCTCGTGGCGTATCTCTCATTCTGTGATCAGACAAAGTGAAAGTGATATGTAGTGTATATTGTGTGTGTGTCACAATAATTTAATTGGTAAGGACCTCTGATTTCCACCTGTGAAAACTGTCACTGTTGACTTACTGTATGTGCAGCTTCTTAAACACTAGTCCACAGAACACACACTATTACGCAACCACCACCAGGTGGCAATGTTGCTTAATGCTAAATTTGACCTTTCTATGGGTTCGAGGTGAACATTATTTCAATTAGCACAACTTTTCACATTCCCCGATAGTCAGGTCTCTCAACTGACGAAAATCAATCATTTTTTTTTAAATGACGTAATACTCGAACGTCCCCCAAACTCAGCCTGTTGTACTCTTAATCAGTTCTTATCCAGTAGTTCAGCTACCGAACCACACCTTTTGTTTTCACAAATATTTACTGATGGGATGCTTATTTATTTTTCTGGCAACTGCCCTTTCACTTTTTTTCTGTTTAGTTCTGCAGTAATGCGCAGGCGCGAGATAATCTCATTTGACGTCATACAGGAGTCGTTAACCACCATGACTGCTTGTAAATAATTTCGTCCAAAGGGGTTACTGAAAAGTCCGAAATAACTCGCGTGAGTTAGCATCACTTCCATACCACATGGGCAAAATTTGTATTAAAGGGTGTCTACTGAACTGTAATTTCAAAGCTCCAGGATAATTCCAGCAGTGTTATCCAGGAATAGTATTCCTTTTTTCCAGGACACAAAATAAAATAAAAAATGCACTTGCAAGAAATAACGGAAAATGTCAAGAAATTTCCAAAAAAAATCAAATGTCAGGAACGTACTAGGTGGTATTTATTGTAGGTATTGTATTACCCTTCCACTTCAATTCAATTCGACTAAGTATATTACAACCAGTATTTCCAAATTCAAATCGAAAATATCCAGGACCAAGAAAGAAATTCGAGTACATTTCCAGAATTTCCAGGATAACAAATCCAGTATAATTCCAGGATTTACATCCAATCAGACACCCTGTATTAAAATTACATGTAAAATGACGCTATTAAATTCCCACTCATAATGTGAAATCGAACATTTTCAGAAATGAGAAAGAAATGACAGTATAATTCCAGGATTTTCAGCCCTGCAGACACCTGCAGACAGTGCATGCATTAAAGTCCCACTTCCAATTTAAAAAATCTCAAATGTATGGGACTTAAAAAGTACTTCCCGTATCAAAAAAATAATTCTAGGATTTCTAGCCCAGCATACACCCTGAATTAAAGTCAGATGGAAAACTACTGATTTTAGTCCCTTACTTGGCAAAATTTTGCACTAAACTGGGTGACTAATCATGAATTATGACTTGACCCTTCCCCAAAGCTTGACGTAATACTTGAACGTTCCCAAAGGGATAGGTAATACAGGGTGACTGGCCGAATCTTCAGCTAAATATCCCATACTTTTCCAGGTTTTCCAGACGATTTGGCATAATTTTACTTTAGAAAGAGCAAAGTATGTTTAGCCTACCACATTTTATACATTTCTTTAATAATTTACGAAATGCCGAAGGCAAACTTTTTTAAAAAGTACAAGGTATAATGGATTTTTGGGTATTAATACTAATAACGATGTGAACAATAGTGGTTGAAACCATCAGATGTCAAGCACTGCATTTTTACGAGTACTACTGCTTCTGTCGAAAGTTTCAGAAATATCCAAAATGATAGAGTAGTTGTTTATTTTGTTGAAAAATTTGATAAGTAGCCAAGTACTGTATTTATTTATTTACGAACGCCGCAGGCAGGAATAGTGGATTTTAGGTTTATTTTGGTGGATTTTTCATAAGAAATATTAGGCAATGTGAATGGTAATGAAACCGCCGTAGGCGAAATTTTTAGAAAAAGTTGATCACAAATACAGCTTTTCTGAGATACTAAGTCCAAGGATGGGAGTGGGCCTAACCAAAATCATATCCAAAAATGTATCCACCAAAATACATTTGTACTGTATCCTAAATGTATTCTCAATATTCACTTTGGAATCCAAATGTATCCATTCTTCACGAACCATCTCACTAATGATAGAATAAAATCACGTTGCCTAACTGCTCCATCTTTTTTGGAATTGACTCATAACATGTTTTGAACATTATAAACTTCATGAGAAATTTGATTAGGCCTACTCATGTATGAAGACATTATCGAGTAGCTCCAGAGATTGAGTATGAAATCTGTGAGCCCATGTCACAATAATTCTCCAAATTTTAATCTAGTGTTCATACGTGATGATACGAGATGATTAATTGCGTCCTATTATTCTGGTGAAATGTTGTTTGAATTAAGGCCGTGTAAAGCTTCCATAACACAAATATTCATTTGCATCCGCTTTGCCCCAACATAACTATTTTGTATCCAAGCTAACAAAATGTATTCAAATTCGCTATTTGTATCCTGTAAGTCCACACAAAATCTTTGAGCCTCAACAAATTTCCAGACATTATATGAATTTGCATGTCTTTTCCAGACAAAATCAATTTCCCTGACTTTCCCAGGCATTGTGGGAACATGGTGACGTAATACTTAAACGCCCCAAAGTGGAAAAGGTAGTGGGGGCTGATTTCTAGGACAAAAACATGTATTTTTTCCAGAAAAAAGACGTCATTTTCAACATCAACAATAGCATTGCTCGCTAGGGGGCGTTTCGAGTCACGGCAACACGATTTTGATTTGGAGCAGAATTTTTCGCCTAATTTATCGATTTTCTCCACTGGCTCCTCCCGTAGACCTGCGTCTAGGTGCTCGAAAAGCATATACGAGTAGTTTTTGCTCAAAATATCAGCGTTCATTTAACGGCGTCCTAGTGGGAGGGTCCTTAGTTCTTGCCCAAACTGGAATCTCATGGGAGTGGACACAGGTGTTCAAATTCTTCTCGAGATATTCCCAGAAAAACCTTGCTCTCCAAAGGCAGCTGTTTTTTGTTATTTATTTTCGAAAGCAAAGCAGAAAATTACACACAGCATACATGGTGCCCTTATGGAAAAAAGTAATTGTAAACTAGTGTAAACTAGGGGTAAACTGAAAAATTGGGGGTAAAATGGCAGTAAACTGGATTTTTTTGGTAACTGCTGACCATGACCATGTATCAGCTGATTGCAATTAATTCGTTGAGATGAAATATGGTTGCAAGGTTGCCAACTGATATTCAAGACAATCATTTGTTTAATTTGCAAGTTTTTGGTTGTCAAGCAGTAGTCAACTGTTTGCAACTGCCACCAGCTCTAAAAACGTGGCAATCGTTCGCAGTTTCCAAACAGTTGACAATCAAATTTTTGCAACCAGTTTGCGTCCAGTTTTTTACATAAACTCTTCAATTTATCAACACAAACGCTCTAAATGCGTTTCTGTTTTTCTGGATTTATGTTAATTGTCTCGGTACACAATGACACATCACACACAGGGACGTCCGATATACATGTACATCGATTACTAGCACACCTTTCTTTGGACGCCCTATACTTAAGCTTACTGTCAGGGGACGATCGACTTTTACATCAATGTCAAATGATGACGAATGATAAGAAGGGCAAGAGGAGACAACCAAATGTTTAGTCGACATTAAAATTCCGGTATAAAAATTAGGTTAATACAGTATTCGTCATTTGTCATCATTTTCAATTTTGTTTCTGAGAAATTTTCCATCTGATTTTGATAAACATTTCGCTATATTTTTCCGTTCAAGCATGTTCCGTGAAAGCATGAAATTTTCAACTTTCTTAAATTTCAAATGTTTAAAAACAAATTTACATCGCCACCCTGAATACTAAAAATGCAATAACATGATTCATTGTATATGTTTTTGCTTATTACATGTATGAATAAACAGGTGCATGTATAAAGAAACAGCAAATTTAGTTTCGCTTTTTACTTAAAAAAACAGCAAAATTAGTTATCTGTGTATCGATTTTTCAAATTGCCAATTTTATTATTATTGTCATCCTGATATTGAAAATTTGTTGGTTATTAATTCAACGAATCAATAATATATTTTAAATAGTACTGATTAACGCAAAACTCAAGAGATGGCAAATTATTCTATGGAAGAAAATGATAATTAAATTGGCAATTAAAAAGAAATAAAACTAAATTTGCTGTTTCCTTATAAAAATGTGTGCTGTCTCCTGTTTATTGTCTTCCACTTTTGCAAAGTAAATCCATTTTCTTTGGCTTTTCCAGGTTTTCCAATTTCCTTGAGTATTCTAGATTTTTCAAATCTCGGAGGGCTAAAAGTAACGATTTGTGATGAAATCACAGATTAAAATATGCTAATGAACAACGATCTGCGAATGCCCTGTTTTTCACTAATTTTCTCTACTTTTTCTCCTTCTCCTAGATATTTTTGAATGCCGGATCGTTCAAGACTTATCCATTGTAACGTAAAACCGAGCAGCCCATGAAAGTAAGTAAAGTAGTGCATTTCCCTACAAAGTCTCCCGAATCAACCTGGGAACCGAAATTGAAATTCTCCAACATTTGACCATAAAAGCTTCGAGAGTAATCAAGTGTTAGTGAAATCGATGACCCATTACTAGAGGCCTTGTATATCAGCGCCACATCAGATAGTCACCATTGCAAAGAAACGACGAAAAAAGGACTCTTCGTCCATTTTCTACTTTGACCCACAGGTGGCACTGCATCCAAACCATTCTCGCAGCGCCATCTCTGGGCAGGAATAGAAACCCCGGACACACATGGGGGAACCATACTCCTAACATAAATGACGTAAACTTCAATTCAACTCAGTGTTAGGATTGTCACCTTCGTCATTGTAAAATTTAATTTCTTGAAGGTAAATGTATTAGTCTACATTTAACTACGTTAAGTTTCTTTAGGTAATACATTTTTTCCTGCTTACCATTGCCTCAACACTCCAATACTTAAATTATTAATAGCGACATTGCCAACATGAAATTTACCTTTAAAGGCTGCACTGATTTCATCCATCCTCTCTGTCGTTCATTCAGGTTACCATCACCATCGACAGGACCACGACGACCAGCCGCCGCACGGGTTCCGGACACCGGCCCTGACTCCTCCTTGGCCCCGATGGCCCCGGCGCAAGAGACGTTGGCGACAGCAGACGGCACCTAGGATATCAAAGCACGCGTTTAGTCGACAATCAGTGTTGCTGCATACGAGCTTACCGGATTTCCGGATCTTTCATTTTGCCGGCACTCTGCGGGTATCCCGAACCACTCCCGTATGCTGTGGATGTTCGGTTCGCCCACCGGCAACAGTTTTTTCGGCGCGGCATCGGGCAGCGGCGGACGGAGGAGCAGGAGCGGCCGCGTCCTCAGGAGCCACCGCTCCCACAAGCAGCTGCCACAGCCGGCGATGTCCAAGACTAAGTCCCGCTACGAGCTGGCAACTGGTTCGGGGAACAGCCGCAGGGCTGCCGCCTGGACGAGGCGTCTGGCAATGGGGAACCGGCCGGCCACCCCAGTGGTGGTCACGCTCACCTTCGTGCTCGTCTTCACGCTCATCATCACCATGGAAGTGCTGTTCATCGACGAGGACAGCCGGCTAAAGCTGCTGACCAAGACGCCACCGGACCTGGGCTCCGTGGGCCCCGGAGCCGTCGAGTTCTCCTTCGAGCAGCGGCCACAGAACGCCAAGGGCAGCGGTCAGTCCTCGCCCGACCTGCAGTTCGACCAGTCCGTACCGCTGAAGCAGGCCGGCCGGGCCCTTCACCAGGAGCCGGACAGCGGCGGTGGTTCTTTCGCCGCCGCCGCGTGGTTACCCAGCAACCGCTCTTTCTCCGGCGGCGACTGGCAACCGGTGGCTGGCGCCAAGTCGAAGTTCTACGTGTACTCGGCGTACCTGGACACGCGGCAGGGCCGCTACGTGCGGGTGATCGGCGCCACACGGACCCGCGGCCACGACAAGGTGCGCTGCGTGTACTGGTACAACGACTCGCGGTCGGCCACGGTCAGCGTGCCGGCGTCCACGCGGGTTATCCGCGAGAACTGGAACCTCAAGTACAGTGCCGTGTTCGTGCTGTGCCCGCTGTTCCTGTTCAACCTGGGCCGGGCGCTGCCGGTGCCGGACGAGGTGTCGGTGGTGGCCGGCGTGGACAGCCCAGCGGGCAACCGGCTGCCGGTGCTCAACCGCAATGCCAGTGGCTCCCCGCCGGCAGACGACTTCGCTGTGTGCGTCAAGCCGCTGCACTACAACTTCAACCGCGCCCTGCAGCTGGTGGAGTTCATCGAGCTGAACCTCATCCTAGGGGTCAGCCACTTCACCTTCTACAACCACACGGTGGGCCGGGACGTAGACTGCGTGCTGCGGGAGTACGCTCGTCGCGGGCTGGTCACACTGCTGCCCTGGCAGCTGGACATGCAGTCGCAGAAGGAGATCCGGACCGAGGGCCTGTTCGCTGCCATCAACGACTGCCTGTACCGCAACATGTTCCGGCACCGCTACCTGCTCATGATCGACATGGACGAGTTTGTGGTGCCGCACCGCAACGGCACGCTGGCCGGCATGTTCCGCGAGTTCGAGCGGCGCGTCAACCCGGCCAAGGCGGGTTCCTTCTCCTTCATGAACTCCTTCTTCTACCTGCAGTGGCCCAACGACCCCAACAGCCGCGACCTGGGTCTGCCCTTGGTCACCCTGCAGAAGACCAAGAGGCGCTCCAAGTTCCACCCACACAAACAGCGCTCCAAGTGCATCCTGGTGGCCAGCGTGGTGGTCGAGATGGGCAACCACTTCGTGTGGGAGTTCCTGCCCGGCCGGGGCGCCGTGAACGTGCCGCCTGAGATCGCCTTCCTGCACCACTACCGTGTGTGCGAGTTCGGCGGCAACGACTGCGTGAAGACGCAGGCGGTCACCGACCGCACCGTCTACCGCTACAAGACGGAGCTGGTCAGGAGGGTGCGGACCAGGATAGAAACCAGCAGGAGCGGTTTGGAGCAGGACGAGTGCCAGGGACTCAACCTCACAGCCAGGGCCAAGTGACCGAGCCATCCTGGACGCTGTTAATTCTCATCGGTCCAAAGGTGCGGGACCGTGTGTGTCAAAGGGATTTCTGTTCGGCAGACTTTTTGAAAGGTTGAAATGTGTAATGCAATAGCAGGTATGATGGTATGTGGGAAGCAGGTGAAGCAAACGAGCTTTTTTCAGAAAGTCAGTTTTGTCTAGCATGGCTAAATCAGGGTGACTGGCCGAATCCTCTCGACCCAAGCGTTGCAGGTTCGCTCCCGGGAATAGGTCGGTGGGGAAAAGTTTGGGCAGGCGCTTTTCCCCCTGTGACGGCTCTTTCGGATGAGCTTAAACCGAGGTCCCGTGTGGATCCCCCTTGCTCTCCGCACGTTAAAGATCCCTCAGGGGGGCGAATTCCGAAATGTAGGCAAAATTTCCAGGTTGGCGTTGATGATAGGCCCTTGTGCGCGCAAATAGGCCAACGCTAAAAATCCTCAACCAAACAACCAGACTTTTCCAGGTTTCCAGCTCTATTTGTCTCACGGCCGTCACAAATGGAAGCCGCAGCTTCGTTACTTCTCATTTCACAGGGTGTCTACTGGATTTGGTATTGCAAATTCAAAGGCTTTCTCGTGACATGAAAAATGTTTAATGCCGATTAGAAATAAGGGGCCATTCGAGTTTTGTGTCATCACAAAATCGTGATTATCAGACACAAATTTCATGATTTCCATGACCTGAATTTCATTTCACGACTTCAATGACCAGTAGACAACCTGTTTCAATTCCATCCTTGTGGAGCTTCAATATACGCCGCATTCACTACGTTTACACGCAGACTTTAATTCACTTTAACCTTGTACATGTAAATCACACATGTAAATGAGTTTCGCCTACCTTGACTCGAGTTAAAGCATTTTTGATTTGAGAATCTGCACGAGGGTTACATTATTCAAGACATTCGCTTAATCAGTAATGCAAGTTACAAATACCAAATAAACATCTTAAACAGGTGTTTACCGCAGGCTTTGACATTGTGGTAAAAAAACAGATGCAGCGAAACATTCTAACTACGAAGGCTCACAATCGATGGGTGCAGTGGTATGGAGAAATACCGTATGGTGTATCTGGTTTTAGAATACCCAGATAGAACACAACTCCAACTTCACCCGATGAGAAACTTTATGAGTGCCCAAGTAAATCCACATCTCATTGCATGCCATGGGTACATGGTAGGCTCTATTTAAGCTTCCTTAACATGTCGCCTGCATGTAAACGTAGTGATTTATATCTTATCAACAACATTAGGATCGTTCGAGTATCACGTACAGGTGGGTGGAGTTCACCAAAAACACAATTCATTATTTTTCAGAAAAGCTTCCTGAAACTTTTTCCCCACGTAAATCTCCCATAACTAATCTATTTCTTGGTAGAAATGAGGGGTAAAATCCACAGGATGAAAACCCATCATCGTTTTTGATCAAATTTTTATAATAATTTCTCTCAATTTGGCATTTTTTTCTGTCAATGGACAATAATGATATCATCACTTGTGAGAGATGGGCGGGGAGAAAATGATGAAGAGAACTGCCACAAGTGGGGAAGGGTCTGGGAATGAGGCGAACCCGGAAAGAGGATGTTGTGTTGACGTAATACTCGGACGCTTCCTTTCGCCCCGTGGTTTTAACGTAAGCCAGGCAACGTTCAAACAAAAGTTGGTTTAAACGCTCAAAACATCCAGGTTTCGCATCCAAGAACAGTTTCGTGATCGTGATATCGTATAAAACCAACGCAAATCAGTCCAACATTGGGAAAAACAGGTTCAGTTATGCTTAATTAAAAGCCCCAAATAGGACGGGTGCAGATTTGGATATACCGTCAGTTTGCAGTTGTCAACTTGCTGAAAAACGTCGATATAGCGAAATTATCAATGGATAGGGAACTCTCATCTTACCCAGTATCCTTTCGGAGTTGCGATTCGGCGACATTTTCCGCTGGAAATGATATTTTTAGGTGTTGAAGTTGAAATCGCCTAAATTTGCCACTGACAATCTGCCAATTGACGGTCCAAATTTCGATAGAATTTTCGTCCAATGCTGCCAGTCTGCCAAGAGGCGGTGCAAACTATTCCCTAACTATCAACAAAGCTTTTCAGATGCTGTTAGCAGATACAAACGAATAATGGCAAATTAATTGAAACGCAAAATGGCAGCGCTTAAATTTAAATCAGTAATTATTTAATCGTCGCATCTCACCAATTTGATTTTCGTGAATGATTAAAACAAGAAATTCCCGATCCACGCGCTGAAATCCCCATGCGTTGGAATCACCGCTTAGTTGATGACTCTATAGCGCCACAATGAAGCCGCTTTGAGCCGATCCGCCATGTTGGAAAGCCAATATGTCAGGATATCCAAAGGGCAGCGTGAGAATATGTTGAATAAACTTGATTTCCAAACATGATGTGGTCAGCGAAATGTCCACTCTGTACTATCATAAATGTATATGCTGGAAAAGTTTGAGATGAAACCAAGGGATGCTGGGTGAGCAATCACGCGTTTAATTTACAGTGAATTTTGTCAGTTTTGTGGGGACCAATCAATAATTTCTCATTTTCTCAATAATATTCCCCAATTGATTATTTGATTATCCGGCCAATTAGCTCGAGACGGCAATGCTCCAAACCTACAACGTCCGCAGAATAACAAGCATAAATAACTAAAGCGCATCCATGAAAAGCATTTTGTATAAAATCGTATTTTTCGTATAAATGGATATTTGGAGAGAACGAACAGAATTAAAAATATTTAATACGCAAATGGTTGTGTGGTTTATTTCAGCTAAACGCAACCTGAACAATGTTTGTAGCTTTTGAAATGAGTGGTTAAATTTGAGAAAAAACTCAAATATAGAAGTTCAAAGCTGTATTTGTACGTTGAGTGGCTTATTCGAAAGAACTAAAAGCAACCTGAATTTTCGAAATTTTTGATTTTGGGAAGAAGCTCAAAATATTTTAACATTTCAACAACAATTGTAACAACTTTTGTAACTAAAAGCAACCTAAACTGAAAGTTTTTAGTTTCTTTTAATGCATAATATGTGGAAAAAAACTCAAATACATAACACATTTAAACAAAAATTGCAGTAGTTTACAACAAATGGACAGAAAAAGTTGAAGAAGTAATAGACAAAGACTAGATTAATTTGGAGAAAAAAAAATTGGGAGAATTATAATTAGGTAAAAAATGACAAATAGGTAAAAATATTTCAGGTTTTGTGTGGATTATTTGCTGCTTATTTGTAACAACTGAAATCAACTTGAACAGAATAATTTTAATTTTTTTTTTAAATGTTTGTTTTCGAGAAAAACATCAAATTCATACCACACTTGAACATGAATTGCGAAAGGTAAGGTTTGGGCGGTTTATTTGTTATCAACTAATGTTTGTTTTTTGAGAAATAAGCAAAAAAAAACCATTTCAACAAAAATAATAGAATAATTTGTAAAAAAACAACAACTTTAAAGCAAGTTTGGGAGAATGTCAGTATTATAAAAAAAATTGTTAAATTTTACATCGCTCTAAATTTTTGGTAACGTTATACCGGGTGATTCAGAATAATGGGGGAGTTCATTTCATTCCTTATTGTATAAATGTAAATAGAAAATGATGATTGATATATAGATTTTGGACCGTGCTCAATCCAATGGTCAAGTGACCTTTGACCTTAGAATTCATTTTAAGGCTCATTGCATTTTCAAATTCTAAACTGTTGCTCAAACACCCCAAGTTCCAATTTGAAAGCTGTAGAGCATACTCGAATTAGTATAAATCACGTTTATTTTAATTTATTGGAATGGCATACAAAGCACACAAAAATAACACAAAATGGTGTAAATTTGACCTTGAAGCTTCAAGGACATGCACCAATTTTCCAGGACAATCTAACCGCATTATAAAAACGATGACTGAACTAGTGCACATGCAAATGTTCCTATGTTTCTTTGTAATTAGATTGTCCTGGAAAAAATGGCGCGTGTCATTGACG
>JAQGAF010001955.1:0-26100 GCA_034687865.1 Kryphioiulus occultus
AAATATGTACTCCTTTTCATTTAATCGTGAACAACAATTCTTATACTGTTCAAATACTTTTTTTGATCACTGTACATGTAGTTGTTCGATTCAGTTTGTTCTTGCAGTTTGCAGTTATAAGAATGTTCAAGGTTTTACGTTTTCTGATAATTTTAAAACTGAATTCACTTATAAAAAGTTATAAAGATAATTTAAAAAATCAAATCTGGTCATAGATGTTGGAAAACTGCAGTCTCAATGGCTTTTTACCTTTATCGTCAACTTCTAATGGCTGCTGGCTAGGTAGGGTCAATCTGACCTTTAGACACAGTTATTTTTTGCCGTCTCACTTATTTTTTAGTCGAGGGCTTTTCCTTCCAAGCGATGACCTGGACAAGAATGCACTAGGATGTGAACACTTGACCTCAGTTTTCGAATGCAATATATATTTCGAGGTCAAATGCCACGCAGGGGAGAGTCAGGGGAAGGAGAATTACTCCTGAATCCAGGACATAGAATGCTAGCTACTGAACGATAAACATGGCTTGTTTCAACAAGACATGAAATAATATACTGTACAGTGTAATAATAATATCGGGCTACTTCAAGATTCTAATTGTACATGTATAATTTATGATTAAAATGTCGATTAAACTAAATAGAATTTGGTGAAACTGGATCCGCTTAGGAGGTTGAGGTGTATAATCTGATAACTTAATAACATTTATCACTGATAACTAAATCAAATTGAATGATCCCTTAATTAATGTGTAATTTCCCCTATTTCGGTTTAATTACTAAGTGGGATGTAATTGGGCAGCCATCGTTTGGGTATATTCCCCCTTCCTCCCAACCACTATGCATCATTGATAATGACAATTATTACAATTTTATGACGATTTTTATAGAAAAAATAAACAGTAAATACTAAAATGATTTACACGCCGATTAATCACCATTCGGCTACTTTATGCCTTTTGGAGTGATGTTCAAGTAGAGGACGTTCAAGTATTATGTCATTAATCTTTCGCGGTTTTCAGAACCCCCTATGTCGTCATTTGCAGACCCCGCCCTCAAATGATGACATCATCATTGACCAATTTTTTTTTCGAAATTGAGGCAACTTTGTCTGACAATCAGATCAAAAAATGAAACGAATGAAAATTAACAATTTGTTGTTGTTGCAAAACTGGATCACAAATGATGGATTTTAAGCCAATCTTTGTAAAACATCAATTATGACGCCATCATATCAACGACACCACAACCTAAGATGATTACATAATACTTGAACGCCCCCATACAAGGTATTCAAATAAATTATTCTTATTTCCATGATTTTAGCTATCATAAACACTCGAAATTCCACTGATTTTCCCAAATAACAACGTACTGTATCTAAAATAGCAACTGGTCAAAAATCAATAAATTAAAAATCTGCTTGAACTGGCTTATTTTGGTAAGCTAAAATGAGCCTGCTGCAACCCACCGTGGCTGATTCGTCAATTAAACAAAATTCAGACTGTCATTTAATAATTTTTCATTTTTAAAAAGCAATTAAATGCATGAATTGCTGTAAGCTTATTGCATTCATCCTGCATTGTCAATTAATCAACTATTTTGTGTATTTCTGCAGATGAAACCGGCTTATTGGTACGTTTCAATGTTGCTCATCGCTTTTCTCTACATTTACTTGACGGCCATTCAAATGGTGCGGGGGATGCCCTTCGACGATGGCCTTAATCTTCCCTATAAATACCACGGATATGACGAAATGACGGCCATCTTGAAAGATATCAGCAGGGTACACAACAACCTGACCGCATTGTATTCAATAGGAAAGTCGGTGCAAGGTAAAAAAGCCATATGTTCCACCAGTTTAAGACGAAATTCCCATTTTAATTGCAATCGGTTTTTTTGTTTTTGTTTTTTTTAAAAAACATCCTTATACATTACTTTGATATATGTGCATAATTACAGCACCATTGTGTCAGGTCCAATTATAATTCCATCAAAAAGTTTTTTTAACCTTGGTTTTCCAAAAATGAAGTTCCCTTTCTTTGAACAAGACCTGTCAGTAATTGCTAGTCACTAAGCTCATAAAAGATATACTTTTGTTTATATAATACTTTTAAGATGTGTATCTTTACCTATAATTTTTAGTAGAAAGTGACTTAGCAAGTCTTGAACCCCATGGGATGGTGGAATCCCATCCCTCACTCAGTCAGTGAAATTTTACTAAATTAATTTTTCTTTTGGATTTATAATTTACTTCGACAATAAATTCGACATGTATCAGCATGTAGATTTTCAAATACTGAGACAAATGTGGTAGTCCACGCGTACAACTGCAGTACTGTTCTTTGTTAAGACAGGATTCTCACCCATAATTTAAATGGTAAAACCAGTCAAAAATAGAAAACTACATGTATCTCAATTTCCCTGATATTGTCAAGAATTCCCTGACTTTCCAAAAAGTGTGAACCCCGAAATAGTTTTACAAGCTCAAATAAATGATAAAAATGGTATTCTTTCTGTTATTCGATTCTGCAAACCAGTTGAACGCATCTAAAGAGTTTTTCTCCCAATAAAAATTCTGAACGAATCTTCCGAACAGCGTTGAATTTTGCTTTTATCGTTTTGCAACACCATGTAGTTTAGTGACATTAGCTATCAATACCATGATTAACATCTAAAAAAATTGTTATGACCTTAATAATTTTTCCCTTAGGGCGTCAACTTTGGGTGATGGTTGTGTCTAGGTCACCAATTGAACACATGCTGGGTCAACCGGAAGTGAAGTACGTGGGAAACATGCACGGCAATGAGGTAAGTTATTGTAACCCTAATATTTTCTGATGCTGTCCAAGCATCTGACTTGTGGAATGGGCAGATGCTTGCAGACTAGTTACTCCAAAACTGCTGCAGGCATTGGTTTGAAATGACTGGCAGTACCAGGGAGTAACAGGCGCCGCACTGTGCTGGGAACCTGTCTCACACAATACAATATGCAAAATATTGCAGGCCGTGGGAAGAGAAGTGCTGTTGCGGCTCATCCTATTGCTTGTAACGCACTACCAACAAGATCCTTACATCACGTGGTTGCTGGACAACACCAGGATCCACATCATGCCCACCATGAATCCAGATGGATTTGAAGTGGCCGAAGAAGGGCTGTGTGGGGGAACCAAAGGAAGGTAAAACCACGAAGGGATTCTACCTAACGCATGAGGAGACAGTTAAGAAGACAGTGGCCGTAGCATTTTACACTAAGATCGTAGTCTTAGAAGGCCCTGGAGAAGTGGAACGATAGCAAACTGTCCTGTCTAGCTCACAATCCTCACATAGAACTGAGGTTATCGTAGATGCAAAATGCGAGCTAGGCTAAATGTCCAGTCACATTCGTCATTGTCTTCTAAAAAAAGTCCAGTTCAATGTTAGACGTTAGATCAATGTTTTGATTAATTAGCTCAGATTCACATTGGCAGTAAAGTGGTTTATATTAGAATCTAATTTTAAAGAAATGTAGGCGGTTATCTCTGCCATAACCATTGCCAGACAAAGCTGATTTGCGGCGACCGCAGCGCCATCTGTCGGCCTCAATGACCAAAAGTCATGCAAAAACGCAATGGCGCTTCTTGTAGGTGACGCCGAGCATCAGGAACCAATAGAAAAGGTGGAGGGTTGCATGAAAAGTTACATAACATACAAAAACACTGCAACATGTTTTCAGATTCAACGCAAAGGGTGTGGATCTAAACCGCAATTTCCCCGATTACTTCGAAGACAATTTCCAGGAACGGCAGAGCGAGACTCTGGCCGTCAAGGATTGGATTGACAACGAAATCTTTACACTGTCCGCAAACTTGCACGGCGGCGCTGTCGTTGCCAACTATCCGTTCGACAACGCGCCCAAAACGTGTAAGTCTGCAGTTTTCTGGTCCGCGAACTAACCTGGGTGCTTTGGTTTCTCCCCTCCTCTCCTTCTTCCGGACCCTTCGCCACCCCACAGGTATAACGCCAGGGGTTACGATCTGAACCGAAATTTCCCCGGCATATTCTTAGAGAACGGCTATAAGGAACAGGTGGAGGTGACAGCCGTCAGAAACTGGACGGAGGCCAGCGTCCCCAAGTTCGTGCTCTCGGCTAACCTGCACGGGGGATCACTGGTAGCCATTTACCCGTATGATAGCACCAATGACTCCAGTTGTAAGTTACTAATAGGTGATGCTGCATGTGGAAGCATGGACTCCAGTCGCTATCGAGTAGCATGAACCAGTTTCGCTTTAACAGCAAAAAGAAATCTCTGGCAAGTGTCCCAGAATGACCTGAAACTCCCCGCTGTCCCGCATGCAATGTGAAATAACCCTGGTAACCAAATCAATTGAAATTCCCAAAAGTAAAATCTTACCGTTATCAAACGTTGTGGGGGAAAAAACTAACATACTGCTTTCTGTTTTTCATTTCCTTAACTAAAAATATTGATTTACTCACCAAGATGTACTGCCTGTGTCCTCACGTTTTGTGTGCCGAATGAAAGTCACCGCAAACATTTGATGCCTTTTTTCGATTTTCGGTTTAGTTTTGAGTAACTTCCGACCGTCTCCGTCCCTTACGCCGGATCACGATGTCTTCCATCACCTTGCGCTGACCTACTCGTTCAACCATGGGAGCATGTCCTACGCTGCACCTTGTAACCACAGGGCCGACTCGTTCACCAACGGGACGACCAACGGCGCAGAATGGTACCCAGTGTCGGGTAAGCAATTCCTCCTCTCCTTAACGTTGGAAGCTCCAATGCAGCACGGGCCTGCAACAAATAAGTAAAACTGATTACATTACAGGTGGGATGCAGGATTACAATTACGTGTGGGGAGGATGCATGGAGCTGACGCTAGAGCTGTCCTGCTGCAAGTTCCCGACGGCTGACCAACTGCCCAAATTCTGGGAGGAGAACAGGAAGGCCCTGCTGAAGTACCTTGGGGAAGCGCATCGAGGTAGTTACCAGCATTATCACCACGTTTACATGCAGGCCTTTAGCTGCCTTAGGCCTGCTGCCTTCTGGGAAAAAAGAACCACTCTTGCGTACCATCGATGTTGGAAATATCTTCCAATGTTACAATGATGATGGTGTGGTGGTAGTTGTCGTTTAAATCGGGTTGATGAAATACACCCCTTACCACATGGTATTCACTAACTGATTGTAGGGTATCGAGTTGAACTGAATTATCCTTTATTCCCTTTCAGGCGTTCGCGGATTCATCCAGGACGAGCACGGCCAGCCGGTGGGAAATGCAGTTCTGAAAATCAAAGGACGTGAAATAGGCTTTCGTACCTCCAAAAACGGTGAATACTGGAGGATCCTGCTGCCCGGCGTTTACAGAATAGAGGTGAGTCCAAGAAACCCACTCATGTCTCAGTCACACTGGAAAAGCGGAGTCACAAGATACCTGTACATTCTCACGTTCGTGCTCTTCCCGCAGGTGGTTGCCGAAGGTTACACACCGGCTGAAGCTCAGTTCGCAGTGGCTGAGGCACAGGCCACGCAACTGAACATGACGCTGTTCCGACCGACGGTAAGTCCCGAGAGCAGTAGCACGGCCAGTCCAGATCCTCTTTTCGGTGGTGGTTTCACTGCACGCTCTGTTAGAAATATCACAAAAAAGTGGAGACGCAGATTCCAGCAAACCACGTCCACCACCATGGGCCCATCGCTCGCACCCAAGAACAACACTGGCGGGACGGGATTCGATCGGGAAGGAGACGCGCAAGTGCCCGACGCATACAAAGACAGCACAACTTCAGGAGCGTCCCTAACCAATGCTCCGGGGCTATTAACACTTTGTGGGTGGCTGTACATGGGCGCCATTCTCTCGTGAAAACTCGACTCGATTCCTACACCGCATAATTCGACAGAAACACGCCACTGACATACCATTTTGCTATTTTTACTACAGTCATACACAGCGATGCACTGCTGCACGTTTAGCAGCGATTCCTCCATTACACACATTGTACATAAGTATGCTCTTATACCATTTTCCGTGCCTGAATGCGGGGCTTTTCTGCCAGTGCTTTTTTCTGTGATAACATGCATCGTGTGCCTTTCTCAAACTTTTCTATGATTTCTTTTAAAATATTTTTGAATGAAAGTGGCTGGGTCGACATTTATTTACACGAAATAAATAAATTCTCCCTAACTGATCAACAGCTGGAAAAATTCTAGCCAAGGATAATCCAGGATTGACAACAACTTGAAGTTTCAAATCCATAACAATTTAAAATTTAGGATCAACTAACCACTACATCCTCTCTGGTGTTGGCAACGCTATTTCACAGCACTATTTTTGGTTTTTTTTTATAATTTTCTAACATTTTTTAAATATAACTACTGGTTAAGCGGTAGGTGATTTTGTACTCGATACTATTGGCCAACCAGTGAATATCTGGTCTGGCGCTTGACTTTGGTGTCTTATTTTCCAAGTCTTTCACTACTCGACAACAATTTGACCGTTCATTCCAATGGGAACCTTCGCCTATCTATAACTCTCGTGGTCCTCCTTTCTAATCGAAGAGGCCCATTCTCGGTATCTGATCGAGGTAGGAAATACTGTTTAGCGACAAACTCACCGTTTCATCGAGACTCATTTTCACTCGCGTGCACTGCTTTTTCTCGTCCCGCAGGGCTCTGTGATCAAGCCACAGAAGAACAACCGCATCCGCCACATGCTCGCCCCGCCAGCACCCTCGGGAACCCCCATTGGAAACTTTTTTCAGTCAATAAGCAGCCGGATAGGTAACATCATCGCCCGGATTGGCTAGGACGACTTACAGAAGATGCTCTCCCCAGACGTCCTCGTCAGCAAGCACATCATGCAGTCGAAAATTCTGTGCTACTGCATTATCTTGGGCCAAAGAACAAATTGCAAATATTATTTATGGACTGGAATGTGTCTTCCACTCCTGCGACTCATAGCAGAGTAGAAGTATTTAATTTATTGGATATTTGCTATTCTAATCATGGCATGGTTTAATGTCCGCTCACTCCTGATAAGAGTATCGGTCGGGTTGCCGCTGGTTAGTTTAAATCTTAATAACAAATTAAGTAACTTGCTCAACTGCAGTTACTTATTATGTGAAAAATACTAGAATTGAGGCTGGTTAATAAATCTGTTTAATCTAAGAAAAGCTGTTGGAAAGGTGCCTGTAAAGCTTCGAAGACTGAACATTAAAATTTATACAAATTTTTTTTATTTCATTATAAATTGGACAATAGACACAAACGTCGGTTTGGAAGACAATTGACCACAGCTCAGCCATGTTGGACAAATGGCTAATCAGTGACCTTGTATAAAACGACATTTTCACTAATTCAAGGAGCTTCTTTTGCTACAAGATCACGGGCAACTTGAAATGCAGCCATGAGGGCCCCCAATTCCATCTTATCACTAACGCCAGAGGCAAGACGATACCTTAAAATTTTATGCAAATATTAATTACTGGCATGCATAAATTTCGTCCAAAAATTATCAAGTAGATCCACAGGTATTTTCAGTCAATACAAAATTTTTACTTTTCTAGAATTTTTCTGCCCAGAAAAGTAAAAACGTTGGATTTGACTGAGAATTTATGTGCATCTATTTGATACCAATTATACCAATCGTTCGATGGCGATAAAAATAGAGACAGTTTTTGAACTACTTTTCTGATTCCTACAATCATAAAGATTGAACACTTACTCGATATCCATAAGTTTTGATAAGAGGTGTATCCTGACATGGGCTGGGAAGTCGACTACAAAAGCAGAATGCACCAGACATAAGTCAACTTCACAAATTTGTGATGCAGCAGATGAGAAACAAGCAATTTATTAAAATTGAAACTTACTTCGATGGACGTAGCTATGAATTTCCGTAATAATGTCTGTGAGGGCCAATCCTTTGATTGTTTTCAGCTCTGAGATTTCTGAAGTTGAGTTGAGAAAAAATTTCCACTCTTGAGGATGTACCTATGCTGCTGCTGTTTGCAAAGGATACGCTCGTACGCTTTATTAAAACTTTCGTTTAGCATCCAATTCACGATGTTGGCAATGTCGGCTTTCAACGGATGACCTACACACAAATACACGTTTTCTTCATTCACAACATCGTAGGCCATGGACGTACTCTAAGGGAAAATTTCAACATATATATATTTATTACGTGAACCAGCATATACAAACACACATTGCATTTTTAGTGAACTAACCTGTAAGATATTTAAAACTTTCCTCATATCCCCAGAGCCTAACGTTACCAGTGCCTTCTTGCCATCTTCCGTCACATTCACGCTAAACAAATCGTTTTAATTAATCACATTTGGCAAAGAGCAAACTTCTATTATTCAAAATTAAATAAAATGTCCACAAACGTTTCTTCGCGTATAACCAGCTCTAATCTTGGTGTCATTTGCTCAGGGGTTAATGGACCAAATCGAAACCGCGTGCAACGCGACTGAAGAGCAGGAATTATTTTGGAAAGGTAGTTGCAAATGATACAGAAACGAGCATTTTCGGTAAACTTTTCAATTACTGCCAAAAAAAACAACAACATATGCGTTAGTGAAAACTAGAAAGTGAAAATTTATTTTATGTAGGAATTCCCAGCCTATTTCACTAGCTACAACTTGCCTCTTCGCAAAGCATTTTGGGCGTCATTTGTCATGGCATCTGCTTCATCTAAAATAATCAACTTGAATCCAGCCCTAAGGATACATAGACATTAAATATGGAACTGGAACACATTCAGCAGGCCTCACAGCAAAGTTATACGAATTATTGCTGTAACACCATTTTAAAATGTGTCATGTCTTCTAGATAACTAGTAAATTTGCACTGAATAAATGCACGATGAAGCACTCACTTGAAAATCGTCCTAGTGCTAGCAAAGCTAAGGATCTGCTCTCTAACTATTCCAATGCCCCTTTCATCTGAAGCATTCAGCTGAAATACAAGATTTCATGAGAACATCCAATCTTCAGGGCTGAGCAAAAACTATCATTAGCTGGACATCAGGAAGTCACCTCAAGAACCATAGATCCAAATTGCTTTGGTGAATACAGCTGTTTGGCAACAGCCAAAATAGTCGAAGTTTTGCCAGTTCCGGGTGGACCATAAAATAGCAAGTGAGGCAAACGATTCTCGCCAACAAATTTTTGAACTAAAAACAGAAGAAAAATTACAACACAATACAAGCATGCTGTACACAATAGTGCATCTATACAAATTATAACTTGTTCCTTGAGCACTTCCAGCACAATGAGCAAAATGTCTAAGCAGGGGTTTACTGGCTTTGGTATTACAAATTCCATGACATTTTCATGACTTCAAAACATTTTCAACGCTTATTAGAATATGGGGCTGTTCAAATTTTATGTCACCATTAAATACATATTTAGCGATTTTCAGAAAAATTCTACACAGTGATGACATGATGTGAACGAGAAATAGGCTACATTTAGGCTACTTTTTGCAAAATCCAGATGACAAATTATGGAGGATCAGCAATCAAATACCCAAATTTTTATTTTGCCAATCAATTAAAAGGCAAAAATTACAAGACCCTGATGTAAATTTCATGACTTCAAGTCCTGAACTTGATACTTTGACTTTTCCATCACTTCCAAGACAGGTAGACAACCTGTCACATCAAGAGAACAGTTTTGAGCTGTTCTATATAGTTCCAATAACAGATTGCAAATCGAACATTAGGAAGGAGAAAATTTCAAAAACTATTGAGCATTGACATTATATATATATAGACGGTTCTGTTTACTCTTTATGATAATAATTATAACTTGAGCTGTAGTTTTCAGACTTGACAAAAACAGCCCTGCAGATCAACGATTTTAACGCCCGAATGATTAAAAACGTGTCTCACTAACTTGTGTTAATAATATCTTCATGCGATATTAAATCCTCGAGTTTGTTGGGACGATATTTTTCCACCCTGAAAAGCCAGTAAAAGTTGACCAAAGTTAGCCTAGGCCTAATACACCAGCCACCATGCAATCTGATGAAACTTAAACTATTTACCATGGCAGATTAGTCTTGGACGGCACACTGGATCCTGCAACAACCATGTCTTCACTGATGCCAAATTGTTAAATGTTTGCAGGTTTCAACAAAAAATTACTGAAAGCAACAAATGAAAATATAAACCAAACATAACAGAACCGCGCCAATTATAAGTTGTTTATGGAACGAGCAATGCTGTCAAATTTCCCATAATTCCCACAAAATCCATGGATGTCCCTATAATGACGCCCATATTAATGTTATCTTCACATTTTTAAAGATAAACATATAAACAATTATCAAAACATTGTATTTCTTGGAGAAACAAATTAACTCGAAGTAGAAAATAGCATGGTATCGAGAAAAATACAAACAGGAGGACCCGATAACCCGATTGAATAACACCGCGATCAGCACGTCACGCATGACGTCATGAACGAACACAAGCTCATCGATAACAACACTCATGATGACGATGTGGTGAATGACGTGATCCAATGTAAAAAAGGCCGCCATATTTAAACCAGGTAGGCCCTGCGGATGAACACCTTAAATTTGTGACTGGCATCAGTGTTAGCAATTATGGCAGATGACGATGGAGAAAATGTCGTGAAAACGGTGCTGAAAGACTGTGTGTTGTTCCAATTGGGAGACCATTTGCAGGCCATTGGTGCGGAGATCCGCAAACTCGAAGTAAGTTATAGATCTTGCTATACCCTCTGTAATATTTTATAAGAATTTTTCAAAGAAGGATTCCAAAATGTTTTAGCTTTTTTTTGTTCAATCGCAGTATATTTGCATTTTTAATGAAATATTTTTGGTTGATTTTTTCAAGTTAAGTTGATCAAATATTTCAGTCGACAGCTCGTGGCCAAAGATGGTCTTCCAGACACAGAACAGTCTTTAGAACTCAAGCAAGCAGTATACCAGGTTAAAACAATGGCTTGAAGTCGTGGGGCTGCGTGCTATCTCCCATGTAACACGGGTTTCACAACTCAAGCAGTATCCCAGGTTAAAGCATTGGCTAGATGTCGTGGGGTTACGTGCTACGTCCGTTCAGGTAACATGAGCTTCCTAATCACATAAACAGAGCAATGATATTAATGCATTACATCTGCAGGGCATCTGTCAACGGGTGGACTCTCTCGAGGGAATGCTGAAGATGTCTGATCACAAAATAAAACCAAATCTCCCAGACAGCAGTAACAGAGAAGAGGAAGAGAGACGACTGATCAGCGCTCTCCAAAATCTGCGCAAATACACTGGCAAGACAGGATTTAAAATCTGATCGCATCAAAGAGTTGTGCATTTGAATGTAGTGTCATTATCACTGCTTATTGACTAAATAACTAATCAGATATAGCACAGAATGTTCCTAATGGCAATGATTGCATATTTCTCATTCATGAAAAGTATGGAAAATTTGGAATCAGTCGATTTCACCACTTAAAATGCTGAACCAATAAACATAATTCACATTTCGACTGTCAACATGTCTGTAACTATTACTTCTGGATTGCAGAATATTTACGCTCAGATGAAGAAGAATTGGGAAATCAACTCGACTTCCACTGGGACTCCTGGTGACTGGGATACTTTGACAATGGATTTCTTGTGAAAAGCATTTCCAATAAATTCTTCACATAAGTCGTAATTTTTTCCCAAATTTTCACATACAATTTTTACTGAAAATACTCAAATAGTACAGATCGCCTATGTTCATAATTGAACTGTATTAATATCTTCGTGGGATTTTAAATCTTTGTTTGTTCGGTATTTTTCAACCCTGAATAACCAAAAAAAAAAAAGTTAACCCATTCAAGATCCGTTGATAGGCTAAGCCTAATAGCCAAGAAGCATTCAAATAAATCAAATAACAAACGTATTTACCATGTCAACATATTAAAGACGCACAGGATCCGACAACCACGCTCTTACGAATGTTAAATTGTAAAAGCAGGCTGGTTTCAACTAAAAATTGCTGTAAATTTACACAACAAAATGAACAGATGAAATTGATGAACGCGCCTATTCCACATTCGAACAGCAGTGCTGTCAAGCTCCCAGTGATTCCCTCAAAATCCCTGCCAAGTCCCTACAAATACACAAACGATGTTTTCTTCACATACCAAACAGATAAAGGTGAAAATTATCAAAAAATCGCGTTTCGAGGGGGCGGCAACTCGTAGCCGAAAGCGTTACGACATTTCGACAGGTGTCGAAAAAAAAAACAACGCAAACAAGAGGACCCGATAACCCGATTGCCGAACCAGCGCTCGCAGCGCCGCCTGCATATGGAATTGGAATGACTGCATATTTTTTTAGAACGTGAGAATGATCCGTTCTCAGTTGCCTTTACGCTTAAATTTTATAATTTGTAGGCCGCAATGGCCATTTTATACGACGCTAGTCCAGCATGAATGAAAGTAGAAGAGATATGTGCGTTTAGTGTTAGCAATATGGCAGAAGAGGATGGAGTAAACGGCGTGAAAAAAGCGCTGGAACAGTGTGATGAGTTCCAGTCAATGATCGACATAAATGCTAAAAATCTCAACGGATTGCGGACCAAGTGTGCGACTAGCGCCGAGCTAACACAGCAGGAAATCCGCACCCTCGAAGTACGTTTCACATCTTCGGAAAAAAGCGAAAGTCGTAATTCGAAACGTTCGTTTCAATCGAGCCCTGCAAACCTTTGATATTTGGTCAGGGTGAAAGTAACTGAGCGCAATCCCGTCGAACGCATTACGCTCCGAGCGTTCCTACTCGAGTGACAGGGAGCTGCTCGGCAGCTCTCTGTAACGGAATTGCCATTTTTAAAGGCCATGTATTTCGCATGTGTATAATGTAATTTGCCTCCCAGAAATTCGTGCACGAATTTAGTAAGGAATTTTGTACAGAAAATACTAGTAGCTTTGACCTGAAACCTGTACTGTTGTGTGATCTGAACAACAAAATCGAGACACGTGAGGTGACCAGAACCTGGGCAGTGGGCTGTCAGATATGAAAGACAGTGATTATCAATGTCCAGTGTTTTCAATAGCTGTCAAAATTATAAGTTCCCAATCATTACCTATTTCTCATCAGCAGTGGCCCATCATATGTTTAAAAAGTAATCCTATGGGGCAAGCAGACAGGACAATATTACTCCCAAGCTGACTGTCAACTAATAATTTACTTCGAGAATTGGCTTACATTTCTCACTCAATATCAAGGATATTGACTTTCATTTACCTGCTTGTATCCCGTTATCTCGTAATATGTCACTATCACTGTGTCAACACGAGATTTTTTTTCCTTTTCAAAATATGTTATAGGCACAAAATTAGTTGTTCAGGTGCACTGAAATTACCTCATTGAGTTATTTCAACAAATCCAACGTCCTCTGGGAACAGCTTAATTACTCACTAGGCTATTTCTTTAGGAAACCATACCTTGAAGTAATATCGAAACTGAATTTGATCAGTGGAATGCCCAACTTGAATATGCGGCGCATAGCCTACAATCCCTACATGACGTGAAATTTCAATTTGATCTGAGAAAAAAATGGAAAAAATTGCATTACTTGTTAATATAGCTTACTGCGATGTTTTGACAGGCTATCTTGCATTTCAATAGCCTCATTTGTTAAATTGGGCACGATACATGTTCACATTTTATGAGAATTTTCCAATGAAAGGAGTTTCCCAATTAGTTTTTTCTTTAAATCGCACCTCATTAAATTTTGACGTTGAATGTAATAAAGTTTGGTTTTTACAAGGTATTTTGCTTGATTTTTTTCAGGGCAAACTGATCAAATTATTCAGTCGACAGCTCGTGGCCAAAGCGCGTCTTCTGGATAAAGAACAGTCGTCAGAACTCAAGCAGTATCCCAGGTTAAAACAATGGCTCGAAGTCGTGGGGTTGTGTACTACGTCCGTTCAGGTAATAAGAGATACGAGCTTACAAATTACATAACATTACAAACAGAGCAGTGATTTTAATATGCTACATATGCATTCAGGGCATCTGCCAAAGGGTGGACTCTCTCGAGGAAATGTTGAAGATGTCCGATCACGAAATAAAACAAAATCTCCCGGACAACGGTAGCCGAGAAGAGGAAGAGAGACGACTGATCAGCGCTCTCCAAAATCTGCGCAAATACACGGGCAAGACAGTATTTAAAATTGGACCTCAGCAAAGAGTCGTGCATTTGAATGTGGTGTTATCGCACTCCTGGAACTTCATTCCACTATATATTACTGGCCTCGAAATCCATTATTATTGCTTGAAGTTTGTTTCATGAGATTTTTCACATTCAATGAAATGTGCAGAATTTGGGATATCGATTTCACCACGTAAAATGCTTGTTCTCGAACCACATTTTATCTTTTGACATGTCTAACTGCTACTTCCGGATTGCAGAATACTTGCGGTTGGGTGAGAAAGCCTTGGGAAATCAGCTTGATCTCCACTGGGACTCCTGGGACCAGGGATTGCCGAACAGCTGCGGGGCATCTCCGAGGCCCGCGAGGCTGAGATCGGCCCGGTCGTCAGTGCCATCAGAAGAGCTTTTCAAAAGCAACCCGTCTTCTCCACCCGTGACTTCGTCCAATCCAGTCCCTCCTTGGTCTCCGGCCATCAACTCATCCGCAATACCCGTGTTTGCAAACTACATCGTGCCCCCTCAGCCTCAGGTCAACCGCGACCGCAAATACACCCCGCCTCCCACGCCCCCCACCTCTACGAAGAAGGGCGAGAAAATAAAATTCCCGACGACGCCGCCACCTCGCAAACGGCACCAAACCACTGTCACCAATCTTCTGCCAGACTCGTACCCCCTAACCAAAAGCAAGTCGCACGAGTCACAGCTGGCCACGCGCGTGGACGTACCCGAAGCAAGGTCAGAATCAGCTAATTTCTTACAATTATCTTTATAGTTAACGGAAGCCATGATTTTATAAGTAGCAATAAAAACCGAATTAGTGGATGTAAAATTTGGTATGCAGAATGCATGGTTGTGCAATATTTTTTTCTGGCAGGTATGATGCCCAACCTAGACGCCAGCGGTTGTTAACAGAACCTGGTCTCGAAACTGACCAGGACGAACTCGTTCCATTCGCAACGCCCGGCCATAGTTCCTCGCTTACAAATTCCCCGATGAGGATGTCGCCCCACCCTTACAACGAACAACACGTGGTTGACGAAGTCAACAACAGATGTAATATTGAATAACCGCACAAACACTGAACATGTTAGTCAAAGAATTGTGATGGAGTGCTCGGTTTCAATTATTTTCGTTTTCCCTAACAGCTCCAGTCATCTGTCCTACTTCACCCCGGACTCCTACAATGACAGCCCACATGGCGCCTACTAACATTCAGCACAGGTGAGTTGCTTAAATTTAGGATTTCAGAAGGATTTCATGACAAACTCCTTACACATTCGTGATTTCACCCCCAGGTTCACCAGCGCCATCAAGGTGTACAAACTGACAAATTGCGATGTTTGCAAGAAACAAGTGTTTTTAGGTTTCAAATGCAAAGTTTGCAAGTACGTGATCGGTTATTTGAAAACAATTCGGTTCCACTAATAACATTTTCGTAGAACTTAATTAGTTTCCCCAACTTATTTCATATTCAGCCATTCAAAGTTATTTTGTTTTAGAGTTATGTTGAATTGTTTCCCAGGTTATCTACTGGACTCGGTATTGATAATCCCATATTTTTCAATTACTTTTTCACAACTGCAAAGAATTTTCAATGCTTATTATCCTATGGGGCCATTCAAATTTCGTCATCACTAAATAGTAATTGTCAGAAACATTCTCTATCAGTGATGACATGATCATTGGTTTGCAAAACAGTCAAAGGCAAAAATTCAATGACACAGCTGTAAATTTCATGAATTTGATTACATGCCTTATCCAAGACCTCCATAGCCTCCATTTGACGAAAGAACTAAAGACAAAAAAACAGATGTTAGAAAATGACCACAATTTCGAGCATGTGGTTGTAAGGTTTTACATCTCTGGCAAACTGATTAATCACAATTTCCTTCAGATTGCGTTGTCATCGAGATTGCGTCGATAAACTGTCGTCCAGTTGTGACCTGAATCAAATATGGAGAGTGCAGAATGATGGTCAGTTAACCGTCAATTAGCATTCTAGCCACGGAGGTTGACTCGCTAATAATTGCACGCTGTTCTTCCTGTCCAGGCAATCATTCCCCCATCATGAACCGCGGCGCAATCCTTTCTCCACCGAGCCACAAGAAGGACGGCAACAGAGATCATCGCCGCCACGGTAACCAGCAACTGTCCAGCTTCCACTACCAAGGGGCTGATACCTGCTCCAACGCCTCCTCCTCCTCCTGCAACTCGTCCACACCTTCTTCGCCGGCCATCAACTCCCTCACGCACACTCCCCCACTGATGCCACCGAGGCATTTCGATTTCGGAGGTATGCCTACACCCCCTCGCTACTTAGCGAAGCAAAACTTACTTGTCCATACAGTGTCTGATTTCGTGCTCATGTTTCTGGTTTAGAAATGGAAAAGGAGACCTTGGAGGCAAGGCCACTTACGGAAACTAGGTTAGTCATCGCCCAAGAACCTGAATCGACGTGTGGGAGGAGAAACAATTCTGATTCCAAGTCGGTCTAATAGCCTGGACTGAACGGTTGACCTTTTTAACTAGCTTCATATTTTTTCCCCTCGCAGCGAGATGGTCGAAACGCAGAAGTCTAACGATAGCGACAAAACGATGTCCGGGACCTCGGGTAGTGTGAGTGTTCGTAGGCCATTCCTTATATTTGGTGTCGTGCAGTTTTGTTGTTAATTTAAACCTTCTGCTAATTACAATCATGACACAAGACATAATCAGACCATTTTGCTTCTATAAAGCATCATGTGAGTTTCTTTTCTTTAGACCGACTCAGAAAAGACGTTGGCTGGCCGCGTCGATTCGCAGGACAGTCAGATCTCTGATGTGGATTCAGTCGATCGATCTTGGCCGAGGCAAAACAGCGTAAGTAATTTGTACCCGTCATGGCAGAAATTTGTCTTCAACAAAAAAATGGCTCATTCTCATACTTCCATATCATGCAGTTGTCTTTTCGAGAATGGGAAATTCCCTATGTTGAACTGCATCTGGATGAGGTTGTGGGCACCGGGCGTTTCGGCACAGTGTGGAAGTTAGTAGAGCGATGGTCTTCAAGAGCTATTTAGCCAATGTGCCGCGATTAACTCCCGATTTCACTTATTTGCAGAGGAAACTGGCACGGAGAGGTCGCTATCAAGGTGTTCAACATGGACACGGACGACGTCAACATACTAGATGCTTTCAAGCAAGAGGTTTCCACATTTCGGAAGACTAGGCACGAAAACCTGATTCTGTTCATGGGCGCCTGCATGAAGCCTCCCGACTTGGCCATTGTCACTCGGTAAGGCCCTGCTGGTTTGACTGAGGTTTGTGTCGTTGCAGCTGCTCGAAGCTAAAGTGTTCGCATTTTCGCCGCAGGTTATGCAAGGGGATGACCTTATACTCTCATATCCACGGACGTCGCGATCGATTCAATCTCAATAAAGCCATTATGATTGCTCAGCAGATATCTCAGGTCTGTTCACTTTGTTGGGTTCATCCTCGCTTCTCAAATCACATGTGCGATTTACGAATTCTGTTCCGTTATCAGGGGATGAGCTACCTCCATGCAAGAGGTATCGTCCACAAAGACCTCAAGACTAAGAACATATTTTTTGAAAACGGCAAGGTGGTCATCACCGACTTTGGGCTGTTCAGCCTGACCAAACTGTGCCAAGGCAACAGGTATGGACTCTGCTTGTGGTCAGTTCTTGACTGCACACATGTAGAAAAAAGATGTGAAGTCCCATAAATAACAAGTTTGTTTGACTGTGAGATTCGTAACGTTGGCCTATTTTCGCTCACGAAGGCCTAACACCAAAACCGTCTACCAGAAATACCAAATGCTAACAACACAGCATTTATCTTTGCTCTTTGTAGAAAGGGCAACTGGCTGACCATTCCCCCCGGTTGGCTGTGCTACTTGTCGCCGGAGATCGTTTGCCGCTTGAGGGCCTCGAACCACTTTCAAGAAAACTACAACATCGCCTTCACCAAGGCCTCAGATGTCTATGCATTCGGGTGAGCGTTGAAAAGTACAGTTTTTATCATGCGGGGTGTGTGAAAGTTTCTGAAATCCACTTTGTTAATGGCAATTTCAGAACTGTTTGGTACGAGCTTCTGTGCGGCGAATGGCCGTTCAAAGGACAGCCGCCGGAGGCCATCATCTGGCAAGTCGGCAAGGGCATCAAACAATCCTTGGGCAGTGTGCAAGCTTCCCGAGATGTCAAAGTAAGACCCTGTTGTGTTCAAGTATGGACTAGTTCACATTGGTACCAATTGGGTACACTGCCGACTCGCAAATGGATATAATTCCCATTTTCTCTTCCGCAGGATATCCTGATGCTGTGTTGGTCTTACAAAGGGCACGAACGCCCCGACTTCAGCAAACTGTTTCAGCTCCTAGAAAAATTGCCCAAGAAGCGCCTGGCCCGCAGCCCCTCTCATCCTATCCATCTGTCTAGGTCTGCCGAATCAGTGTTTTGATTGCTCTCCTCCACGCACTTAACTTATTTTATCGGGCACCGTGGTGAGCCAGCCATTCGTTAGACCTCACTTTCCACCTCCTCGTTGCATTGTGATAACTTAAATCCTTCCCGAAATCCTCATACGCTCGTCTCACAGCTCCACGTCCTTCCTATTTTTCGCAACAAGCATTCCAATAGCATGTGATTAAATTGCACGGTGAATCTTCTTCTCACTGGCATGTTTCAGCCAACACATTTGGCCCACGGGTAATGTCGATCGTGGAACTCTGGCACAAACGCGAGACCGGTAAGGTCGAGGTGGCCGAATTCTGCCTAACTTATACTTAATCGGCAGCGTGCCAAACAAACCACGAAATCACTCGTTTTATACAATTACACTCGAGCACAACAAACTGTCACTAGTTGCTGGGGTGTCGGGGAATGTTTTCGGCTTCCTCACGAAACAAGTATTAAATTCGCGCAGTACATTTACGCCTGCGCTCTCCTAGTGGAAATAACGAGGATACAAGTTCCTTTTCATAGTTTACCACAGTCAGTTTGTCACCTTTACGCGATCTGAAAGTCAGTACAGGGACTGATATTAATTTCCAACCATAGTCCTTTACCAAAATGTATCCGCAAAATTTATCTTCCTATGCCAAATGCTCTTTCTGCTGAGGAAGGATACGTTAATTATTCCCTGAATGGGAAAATGTCTCCAGACATGTCCATTTAACAGCAGAACCATTTTCTACCTGAGCAATTAACATTCAAGACATCTCCGAACATAATTTCAGCATTGTAATATAGCGACAACGCTGAACTAGCGCTGCTGATCTTTTGTCTCCCCACCAGAATCTTTTTTGAGCCATTGATTTGCCACCACCTTCTACTCCTTCCTCCAAACTGACTGCGGAGGGGTAGCAGCGGCAGAGTGATATTTATTAATGTACTGTACATAGCATGTATAAAATCAATAACATTTATGCAAAGAAATCCTTTTTCTCCTAATACGTGTACATAATGGATTGCATCCCTCACACCGGTGTATCATTTCATCCTCATCGTATATCGACTCTGGCTTTTATTTTTCAAACTCTTAATATCTATTCTATCCTTCGTCTTAAAGACTAACATTGCCGTATAAACCTCTCGCGTCCATGAACCTCACTTCAACACGAGCGTAGACTGCATTTTTGAGCTAGTTAAATGTTTCAGTTTTAATACTGAAAAATTCCCTCCAAGTAAGGTAGAAATAATTCAAAAGATGAAACGAAGCAAAATAGAAATAATTCAAAGGATGAAACGAATCGAAGTATCTTTAGATGCTTTTACTATAACATGCAATGATTTCATGCCCAGTAAGTCTGTTGGTCGTTGAATGGATGACAAGATTTTCAGCTTGTCTATGGCGTGGCGCACACTGAAACAACCGGAGTGATTTTAAAACTGAAACATGACAACGAGACACGTTTCGGACCAAAGTGTCACTTCAGATGTATGGGCTCCATGCCTGAAATTGGCCTCGTTGTCATGTTCCAGTTTTAAAATCACTCCTGTTGCTTCAGCGTGCGTCTATCAGATTTAATTTTCACCACACAACACATGTAGTGTCTGGTGATACACTTTCCCCGTGTATACGCTTACAATATTTAATCATGGCAGATGTTTTTAATGAACCCTACTCTGCTCCCATGGACTTTGTTACTGCCAGGAAATACGGTACGACTCGAACCGAACGTGTTTTTGTGTCCCAGCACCTCCTCCCAGATATCCATCTTATTAAATAAGATACGAGTATATTCAGCAGCAAGATATTATTGCCGTGCAATTGTTGGTAATTGAAGAAACGTGGTTTGATAAGGCTGGCAAAGCTTGAAAGTCCATTGGAGCAGACAGCTGTCAAAACTGGACAATGGCTTTTTGGCACTTTATAGCAACGTATTTGGACAATTTCAGTAAAGCTCGTAACAAATGCAGTCTATGCGCTTGTTAACAGTGAATAATAATCCCTCCGGTGGAACAGTGGAAGCGCCATAATGTATCTGAATTCCCTCCAAAAAACAATGGTAAATAACCCTAAAATCCCGATGTCCTCCCTCCACTTTCCTTCGCAATCTTAAACAGCTGGTGTACGAATTATTTCTAGCTTCACTGCAGCCATGTATGGTCAAGTACTTAGCTTGGGTCACTAAGGGCTGTGTAAGAAATAGGCCAATGGAATTGTCCAATTTCCGGCATTTTAGAGAGAAATGTGGCTTTCTGATTTTTCACATTTCCTTCATGCCGACCCGACCGTCAAAAAACATCAGGAATTCTGGAAACCAATTGGCTTTTGGACAATCCTGTCTACGTGCTCATAGATGCATGCAGATGGCCCTACCATTTCACTTTAGGTAAATTCATCGCATTGAATTGAGATTTAATGTGAATAGCAAACTGAGTGCTGTGGGTCAAGCACTACTGGCAGCAATGCTGAGTCGCTGTACACGTGTACACATGCACTTAGGGCCAGATGGTCATCCTCGTGACTAGCATAAGTTTGATCTGAGCCATAGGAAGCCAAGTGTTGCTAGAGGACGCCATTAGAACACTGATGGCAAGCATAGGCTGGTTCGTGCTCGAACAATAGTCACAAATCAAGCATGTTCCGAAACCGAACTGACGCTGAACTGTGCGCTGGCCTTAACATACACCGCCTTGCTCCAACTAGCTAAATGCCATAAAAATGTACATAGTTCCCCCTGCAAGGGTACAAACTTAGTTAATCGGCATCTCTTTACGTTCGCGAAGAGATTTAGGAAAACGATGGGCTCGAGTCCTCGCCTTCGACCAGTGGGTAAAAGTCGGATCAGCCCCATCGATTGAGTGACACTCTAGCCTACCAAATGTGCGAGTGAATTCTAGTCATAAGGCCGGCTGCGCGGAGCTCCGCTGTCATTATTCCAAGATTAAAAGCAGACTTAATGCACTTTAATATTTAATGTGGCATTTTTGGTAGAAAAATTTAAAGAGTGATCCAGACGTTTAGAAAGGTTGTCGCTACCGTAACACTTGTAAAATAACGGAGAGAGAATTTTAATGCAGTACAGTGCGTTGATGCGCAGGTTTACGGCATCAGCTCCTCGCAGCCGGCCAATAGAGTGATTATTAAAGTAACGCGAAAATATGCTAACAATGTCGAGGTTAGACGAGCATTTGTTTACCGTACGTTTTCGGTACGTCCGTGTCACTAACGCGTTGATCTTGTAAGTCTCGAATCTATACCTTTGAAATAGTCACCAGTTGTTTTAATTTCAATTTGTTATCGAACCACTTCACTAACTATTCAGTTGTTTAAATGTAATATAATACGATTAAAAATTAAGATTACCGATGTTGCTGCTGTCGAGTGTTTTTGTGCCGCATTGACCCGTTTGTTACTTCCTAATCATTTGCAGCAAGTCCATCGATGCCAGCCGTTAAACAGGTATTTTTAAGCTTTTGCCAATATCGGTAACCGCATGGTCACTACCCGCGTATACCTCAAACTGTTCAATCGCTCTCTTCACTGTCCACGATCCCCTTGAGCCTTTGGAAAATTTTCTTGGCGGAAGAGTCCGATGGCGTTTCCTGTTTTGCGGGCATGACCACTCTCGGAGAAGGTGTCGCGACTGTATGGACACTTCGGGTGGCCCGCCGCGTCCGGCCTATGGGCATGCAAAATAACGACGCACAGGTAAGTATTTACTCGCTCTTGAGGTTTGGAAAAGTAAGTTGGTCGCTCTGACCTTGGGTGTTACCCAGAATGTTGCTTGGGTCAAGTTCATCAACTTCCTTCTTGGTTTCCCTTTGCACCCGCAGCTTCTTGCACTTTTCCATGCTGGGTTTGCCTGACAACGACAAGGGAGTAACCGATTCATTTAGCCATGCTGTGCAAAGTTGACCACACGTTGAGCGTAAACTTTGGATGGAAACTAGGATTTTTGTAATTTTGACAAAAATAACTTCAGATGTGGTCCATGAAAAGCTGCTAACGAATTGACATCAGTCTACGTTCGTGAGATGATCAGCCCACATACGTGTTTTCTTCGGTGCTAACCATCTCAGGTGAGTCTTTGGTGACAAACTTGTAAGATATTTTTTGTCAAAAAACTGAGTTTTCATCCAATGTTTCTGCAAGCGTAGCGGCGCCGAATAAAAAGCAAGACTGACAGAAACACTATGAGGAGCATGGTAACCTTTGAGCCCGGCATCCACCAGCAACGAAGTAAGTGCTTGTTTCTTGGACTCAACGCTCTCGCAGTCTTTGAAGACTTTCATGAACATGACGTGGATTCCGGCTGCACGGATGTACTGCTTCAGGAGGGTCAGCTCAGGATCCACGTATTCCTTGAGGTGCACGTCTTTTGACTACGGTTACATCCAAAACACGAAATTAACACTCCAGACTGCCTGAAACTACCTTCTGCCTCTTATACATGGACAATTCATATGGCAGTCAGTCACCTTAGACTCATTTGGATCTTTGCCTTCATTCTTCGAGGGCTTTTCTGTTTTCTGTGTTTTTTTAACTTTCTCCTTCTTTGTTTTAAACGCACCAGAATCTGACTCATCGGCAGTTCCCACACTGTCTATCTCTGGTGTTTTTCTTGGGTTTTCCTTAGCAATTGCAGTCTTTTTCACTAATCCCGATAAAGGTTCCTCGTCAGTGCTGCTGAAGCCATCGTCAACGGCATTTAAATCTAGCACGAACGGTTTTGTGTTCTTCAATTTTTTAACCTTAATCACATCTGACTTTGAGCTTTTAATATCACTGTTTGATTTCTTCGCAGATTGATGACCACCTATTGACTTCTTGTGGAGTTTCTTAGATTTTGCCACAGAAGATATTGCAACAAGCGGTTTCTCATCATCTTCGTCCCAAACAATTGTGGAATATTTACTCTTCTTCTTAGCTGTAGTTACTGTTTTCAGAAATTCGTCATCAGAAGAAACTGCAACCGATAGATCTGAATGGGACTTATCACTTTGTGGTTTACGGACTTCACGGTGTGGCTCACCGGAACTATCTTGAGTGTGACAAGTGGAAAGGCTCGGACTTTCGTCATCGGATGAACTATCTGGCTTCGGTTCGCAGTTATTCATCGATTTTGCAACAGAATCATTATCACTGGAGGAATCGTTGACTTTTCCGACACTGTTACTATTCTCTGTGATGAGCTTAGATTTTTCAGACGATGCACTTGTGCTCGAATTCAATGGCTCAGACTTTGGCAGCTCAACATCCTCAGAACCTGAGCTCTGAGATGTTTTGCTCATCTTTAACTGCAGAGCCTCGTCTGACAAGATTTTTGTGCTGTTTGGTGCAGGAATTTCACAAATGTCTTTCTCCACTAGAGCCGATTTTAAAATAGATTTATTGATGGGATTGACAACCGACTGTTCCGTCACCTTTTTGGACTGAGCTTTGTCGCTGGAAAGCGTGGAGCTTGGCTCGTCAAGTTTTTTGGACAGTTTAGCCGGTTGAAAGTCGTCCTCGGTTAATTCAACCTGAACCATCGGATGTTTTTTGGGACGTTTGGTAGGTCGGAAGTCGTCGTCAGGTGAGGTTTGTGAATAGGATCTCTTGGCAATGACAGTATTTGGTATTGCAAATTTTACAGCATTGGCAGCCTCCTTTGTAAATCAAAGTTTCAAAGTTGTTAGTCACCAATGCATTAGATCATATTATACGGTTATCTGGAGATGAAATTCTCTCACTACTGCACATCTGAATTCCTAATTTGCCATGGTTGTTAGGCATAATTCGTTAGTTTTACAGATTCTTGACTTTTCCTACTCACACCAAACTTCAATCAAGTTTTCACAGACCCCGCACTAAACATAAGTCATAATTTTTGAATCAAATTCATCTCACCTGTGCTTCAGCAAAGTCATTAAACACGGAGTCGACTAACATTGCAAACGCCCTGCGTTGTTCCTTACTGTATTCTTGGTGAATGTTACGGTCTTTGCAATAAGTCTCACGGAGCACCCGCACAGTCAGAGAACTGCAATGTAAGGAGGTAAAAGTCAGGATATTGCTAAGTTTATCGCATTCTTTGACTAAGTGTACATTAGCATTAAGTCTAAGATCGATCATCAACAGCACACACGTCAAGGACTCAAACAAACGCGGATGGGTCATTTTAAATAAGTGTGAATGACATCCCACCACCACCACATGGTATATCTATAACAGTGCCAGAAACGTCCAGTTCATTACCTTGGACATTCAGCAGCTACATTGCAGAATTCGTAACACTTCACCCATAAAATGCAAGTTAATGATCACAAACAATGCAAACCCAATGCAAAGTGTTCCCAACAAGTTGGTTTACATACTCAATATGAAGCTGCCAACGACATGCCTGACCAGCAGCCATTCGAGGCTATAAAATAGGAATGCTGCCAGTGACACTAGGAATGCTGTCAATGCTAAAAAGTGCCAAATAACGGCATTCTCATGATGTTGAGAAAATGTGTAAAGCACTACATGTAGCCACAATGATACCCATGCGAGAGTGGGTAAAGCAATAGTCCCAATTAAAACAAGGGGAGAGTGTGTAAAGCAATAGCCACAATTATGGCAAGGGGATAGTGAGTCAAGCAATAGCAACCATTTTCAATTTCATTTTTAATTTTAATTGTCTCAACGACAGATTTTTTGGGTTAAGTTTTGCAAAAATATCACCAACGAGAATTTTCTTGGATGATATGGTCTTGCACGATTAAAATTAATCCATCTTCATTCCTCAATTCTTCATTTGATTTTGAAAAAAAATCCGGACAATGAAAGGGGGCGTAGTGGGCCAGGTGAGAATGACGGTTTTGTTATGTGACAGAATACTTGGATGCTGTTCGTTTTGATGCCAGTTGATTCCAGCAAGAAAATCAATGACCTCCCACTTAAAGAACAAGCTTCGAATTTCGAATACTGTGTTATCTGACAATTGAGGAATGGAACGAAAATTTCTACTGTAGAACAAGCAGCGTGAAGCCCTAGCTCATTATGTCAACCAAAACAGTAGGATATTTTCAACTGTCAAGCCCGTGTCACGAGCTGCAATCGATTTAAATCTGCGCAGGCAGCAGCGATTAATAAACGATGGCTATAATTACCCCGGATTGGATTCCTTTACGAAAACTTTCTTCAAAAACGAGAGAACGTCTTTCTGGTCGACCTCCATGATGTTTTCGAACGAGAGAAATGGCGCCCGAAATTCCAGAAGCTGAGCGCGCGCCAGCAGCCATGATTTCGGCCAACGGTTGACCAGGTGCCACACGGCGACTGTCCGAGAAACGATAGCCGCAGAATGGCACCCTCGCGTACGAATTCTGATGGTCTTTTCTAGAAATCCTGTATCATTTCTGCATCATTTCAATAAGATTTCAATAAAACTACCCTGGTGATCCCCCGCAAACGCCGCAGTAAACAACTGCCGTAAACTGAGCGTTGAAAT